>PVKN010027522.1:0-13479 GCA_004027915.1 Capromys pilorides | reverse complement strand
TAATCTCACAGGGTGTTAAATGAATTCATGATTCTGGATGTATCCGTCTTCCAAAATGTAAAAGCAAGGATTGCTTATGATACGACTTTTTATTTGGATTCAGACCTCTGCCTTTAACAAAAAACTTATGTGATGTATACTCCATTAAAGGGTAACAGATTAGGAGAGAGCTTTTTATGTATTAGAGATGATTGGTTAGAAGGGCTACGTTACATCAGAATGAAAATTTAAGTATATTAGAAAATGTCATCCTGGTTGTCATGTGGCAATGTTATGTATGGTTTTGACTTCTAGAATTCTGTGTAAAAATATGCAACTATTACCTGTTAGAATTCTATAGGCATTTAAATATTAGGGTATTCATGGTTGTTAAGAAAATAACAGTCTGAGGCCGGCGAGATAGCTCAGTGGTGTAAATAGCCTGCTTAAGCAAGCTTAGGCAACCTCAGGGACTGCAGTTCGATCCCTGGCACCACATGCTGCACCAGCCCCACTCCCAGGGCAGGTTGAGCCGGTCATAATATAAATAAATAAATAAAATTTTAAAAAAAGAAAATTACAATCCCATGTTATAAGCTAAAGTGCTGGATATTCAGATAAGATAGTAATTTTAAGTTTACTGTTTCCACTATAGTGTCATGTCATTAGGCTTCTCCTATGACTATTTAACAACGGAGGTTTGAAGACCAAAAGCTAGAGATATAAGTGGGCTAAGAGCATGCCGATAGTTTGGCCCTACTCCTCAATGTCAGTAAGGACCCAGGGCATAAGAACACCTCTGCTGCTGCACCCTAAAACTCAGTTGAGTCCCTGCTTTTCTGGTCAAGGATATTATGGAATCACATAGGAAAGTGGTTCTACAGTGTATAATGTGCCTAAGGAAACTCATTAGGAGAGAAAAAAGTCTCTCAAGCTTCCACAGAAAGCAGCTTGGTCAAGCAGAGGCCGTGGCTCATCCAGATGGCTGACACTGTCCGTATGTCTAAGAGGTGTTGCATGTGCTTCCCAGGCGACCCTGAAGAGACGTTACTGACTTTGACAGCGAAAATTGATTAACATGTATCTCACCTTACCTTAGTCTCAAACAGCCAGCAGAAAAGTGTAATCACAAGTTGTGTAAAAAGCATTGCCAGCTGCCTGATGTGGTGGCGCATGCCTGTAATCCCAGCACTTGGGAGGCTGAGACAGGAGGATTGGTGTGAGTTTGAGACCAGCCTGGGCTACAAAAGTGAGCTCAAGGCCAGCCTGAACTGCACAGTGAGACCTTGTCTTAAAAAGACAAAAAAAAAAAAAAAAAAAAAAAAGTCATTGCTAGGCCACTGAGATAGCTCAGTGGTCTAAAGTGCCTGCTTAGGCAAGCTTAGGCAAGCTTAGGCAACCACAGGGAATCACAGTTTGCCCTGGTACCACATGCTGCACCAGCCCCACCCCCAGAGCAGGCTGAGCCGGCCATAAGATAAAGTTAAAAAAAAAAAAAGGCATTGCTATAGTAATATGCTAGCTGTGAAGGGTCCAAATCACCAATAGCTTGTGACAGTTGTCCACTAGACTAGGAGCTGAACCCTGTTACAGATGCTTGGATGATATTCTCCAAGCGAAGCTTTTCTAGCTTCAGCTAAACATCCATCATTTATAAATCAGGGAAGAGAGTTACATTGGGAGTGGCTGACACTGGAAAGTAATTATGTGTGCAGGGAGAAACCAGCCTCAGAGCCTGGGAGCTCCTCAAAGCACGTAAACAAGCCGTAGCACCTTGATAATTGATTGCTGAGTAGAGGCTGAAATTGGCGTCAACCTCTTGGGAGCAAAAATAAATGCTCTCCAGTTGCTGGGCAGGCTCCTCTCCAGGAGGAGAGAAACGTCACCTGACCCAGCTATTGTCTCTTGGCCATCTTTTCTTATTCTCACTGCTGTTCCTTCCCAGGTACCTCTGGCACCTCAACAGGGACCCCTTGTAGGATAAAAGCGGGAGGTGAGAATGCTTCCTGAGTGTGCATAACAGGAAGGGGGACAAGCACTGGTGGGAGCCCATACTCAGCACTAGAGGGATTGCCAATGCCACATCAAGTGTTAAATGTGGGCATCAGTCCTCTTGGGACGGAAAGTATCTAGGCATCAAAGAAGCCAGAGAGAGAGGGATACTGAAGTGTTAAGCAGTTAAAAATGGGGCAAGTAGAGGCTCCAGATTCCTCAGGGTAGGGACAGCCAAATAGCTCAGTGGATTAAAGCGCCTGCTAATAAGCCCAGGGGCCCGGGATGCAATCTCCTCCACCTCAGGGTGCACTGAGATGGCAATTGAGACTGGGAGTAGTGGTGCACACCTGTAATCCCAGCTGTTTTTTTTTTTTTTTTTTTTTTTTTTGGTCTTTTTGAGACAGGTCTCACTATGCAGTTCAAGCTGGTCTTGAGCTCACTTTTGTAGCCCAGGTTGGTCTTGAACTCACACTAATCCTCCTGCTTCACTCAGCCTCCCAAGTGGTGGGATTACAGGCATGAGCCACCACGCCTGGCTAATCCTAGCTCTTGGGAGGCTGTAAATAGATAGATTACTACCAGTCCGATCTAGTAGTGATACCCTGAACACCCTGTAGACCCATCCCTAAATTACAAAAAAAAAAAAAAAAGTAAATAAATAGGTGAAGCGAGGCAGGTGAAGCTGGAGAGGAGCCAAGATGCACTGCTGGGTGCAGAGCCCCTCCTGGGACAAGCAGGCCCACAGCAAAGGCCACCTTGCTTCTTGCTTTTTCCCCTTCTGAGCTGAGTAGAAGCTGGAGCAAGCTGGCTAAAGGAAGGTGCATTTTGCAGACAGCCAGACCAGCCACTGAGCATCCTGTGAAAACCTGGGCTCAGACTATGTGACAGCGACTCCCAAAGTGCTCTCCAAGGAGGGAGCGGTGGGCCACCCCTTGGCGTGAGCGCACACTTGAAATAGCAGACTTTTGGGTAGATTCCACAAGGGAAAACATTGGGCGGGTTTAAACGTATATGCTTTATCATGTGACAGAAGCCCTTCCTGTGGTCTTCGTGCCTACATTTATTTATTCAGTAGGCCTGGGGAATAAATCCATGGCTTCATACGTATTAGGCCAGGGCTCTACCGCTGAGCTACAACCCTGATCTGTTTCATTTTTTATTTTGAAATGCAACCTCATTAAGGTTGCAGACTGGCCTTGAACTTATGATTCTTCTGCCTCAGCTCTCTAGTATGTGGAATCATCGGACACAGACCATTATGCTTGGCTAGTTACGTTTACTTATTATTATTATTATATTTTTTTTTGTGGGATCGGGGTTTAAACTCATGACCTTGTACTTGCCAGGCAGGCACTTGTGCCTCGGAGCTATCTCCCCATCCCCGACTGAGCTATCTTGCAGGCCCTAGATAGTTACATTTAATCAAAGTGAGGTTTTATGTTGAGATCTGCTAAAATAACTGTGTTTTAGGTTAACATGTTGCATTTTACAGTTTTTTTCTTTTTTTTTTTTCTTTTGCAGGACCGGGGTTTGAACTCAAAAACTTGCACTTGCCAGGCAGGCACTTGTGCCACAGAGCTATCTCTCCAGCCCCTTTACAGTTTTTTCTTTTGGTTTCTTTTTCTTTCTTTCTTTCTTTTTTTTTTTTTTTTTTTTCAGAAGTGGGGATTGAACTCAGGTCTTTGTCCTTGCCAGGTAAGTGCTTATTCTACTGAGCTATCTTCCCTTCTTTTGGTTTCTTGAGACAGGATCTCACTATGTATGTAGTTCAGCCCGGTCTTGACCTGGCACTACAGGTATGTGCCACCCTGCTTGGGTCAGAGGAAACATCTCTCCCCCAAAATTCAGACAAGGAGTGACTTGGCAGAGCCAGGGTTAGAACCTAGATCTGCTTTCTAAGTGTGTACTCTCTCATGCTCCGCCCACCCCAGCTGACCTCAAAGTTTTCCTGCTGCAGGCAGCTCCAAGGGGCAGCTAATTCCAAATGAGCCACATGCAGGTGCCAGTAGCAAAATCATTATTACCCAGGATGAGTTGTGTAGACCAGGGGCTCTCCGAACAGTCGTCTGGCTACAGCGGTTTCTTCTAAGAGGAGACAATGAACTTGGCTATAGAGGCACATGCCTGCCATCCTAGCACTCAGGAGGCTTAGGCAAGAGGATTCCAAGTGCAAGGCCAGCCTGGGCAGCTTGATGATTCAGCGATACCGAAGGCCCTGGGTTCGATCCCCAATACATCAACTACGTCAACAACAAGAACAACAATAACAAACCCAAAACAGAGGAACGGAAAACCCTCCTTGTTCACATCCGAAAGTACCTCACCAAGATCGAATCTCTTAATAGCATGTGCCGAAGAATAGGCTGTGTCCAGCCATGTGCTTGTGTGACATTCAGTCAGTCTTTGGGCAGCTAATGTGCCTTTGAGGTTTCCCTTTAATGCTGCTTAATGAGATCTTGGTTACAATCTGATCCAAGGGAGTCACACTCAACAATGCTGCTCTGTGAATGCAGAAATCTGAGTCAGGATTAGCGGCTGGGAGCCCTGGCCTCAGGCACCAGATAAGGCCCAGCGTCAGCCTCCCTCTGGGCGCTTGCTGCTGCCCAAGCTCCACAGCAGTTTTCTAACTTAGTAATTAGAATATTGAGTGCTTTCCTTTTTTTTTTTCTTTCTTTTTTCTGGGATTGTATGGTTCTAGGAGACAGAGTCTTGCTCCATAGTTTAGGCTGGTCTTGAATTTGAGGTTCTCCCGCTTCAGGCTCCTGAGTGCTGGAATGACAGTCATGCACCTCATCTCCGCATCTCCGTGTCCTCACTTGTGTTTCTGGTGGGAATGTGTGTGCTAAAATGCTGGAGATTCCACTGAATTGGGAGCTGCTGGAATCATTACGCTTATCTCTCACCAGCTATATAACTGAGAATGCAGATTATCTGTGAGAATGTTCAGGAAATGCCCTTAAGTCTGCATTTCTTTAAAGCCCAGCTAATGAGCACCCACAAGATGTGTAGGATATGTGATAGAAAAATCCCTATTTGCATGAATTTTATTTATTTACCATGTGCTTGTTCCATGGATAGATGGATTTCAGTTCCACGTCCACTCTAGATGACTTATTGCCTAAGAATATGAACATTTACCAAGTATCAGGTGTGGATCAGTCCGTGAGCGAAATGCTTGTTTATAAAAAAATTCAGCTCTTACATTCTACAGAGTAGAAATGATTATACTCCCCCAAGTCACAAGTAAATAACTCAAAAAGTGGTCTAGAGAGGTTGTGCAGTTTGTCCAAGGTTATGAGGCCATAAAGGCAGAAAGTCAAATTTTAACTTTACTTGTGTTGGTTTGTTTCTTGTTGTTTTGAGACAGGTCTCACTGTATATAGCTCAGGCTCACATTGAACTTACGGTGGTGATCCTCCTGCTCTGGACTCCTGAGGCCTGGGGTGGCAGCCACGCATCACCACCCCCTGTTTTCCTAGTTCTTTTTTTTTTTTTCTATTTCTGAAGCATCTGTGGCTCATAATTGTTGCAGACCCTGGCCCGGTGGAAACGCCACATTTGTGGTGGGCTAAGCTATGCTTGAGCACAGTAGCGTGTCCAGTGGGTGCAGAGCTTGGGGAAAAAAGGAGGCAGGCATGGGGGTTTGAAGTGTGTCTGTGGGTCAGGAGGGGCAGTCAGGACGCCCAGAGGGCAGCTGGCGACTGCTGAGCTTTTGAAGGAGAAAAATAATAACTCTCCTTCTGGAAACAGATTTTGGGATGAAATCAGGAAATTAGCAAATGATTTAAAACATGCTTTTTGACCATGTGTTGTGGTACATACCTGTCATCCCAGCACTTGGGAGGCTGAAGCAGGAAGAGTGTCACAAATTGGAGGCCAGCCTGGGCTACACAGTGAGTTTGAAGCTCACCCTGAACTACAGAGGGAGATCCTGCCTCAAATTTCTTTTTTTTTTTTTTTTAGGGAAGGGTCTACAGGGTGTTCAGGATCTCACTACTAGATCCTACTCCTAGTGATCCACTTGTTTGTAGCTACCAAAGAGCTGAGATTACAGGTGTGCGCCACATGGCAGTTGAGATTGCCGCCCTAGTGCACTCCGGGGCGGGACAGGCACGGCAGGCCCAGGGATTAAACCCCTCAGAAAATTTTTAAATGTGGTTTTCAATAAAGTATAAATAAAAGGTAGATCATAGGAAACAAGGAGATAGGTCTTTTGTAGATAGGAAGAGGGCCAAGGCATTGGGGGAGGGGAAAGGGATGTAAAAAGAACGATGTACGGTGTCCTGGCATGAACACCCCCGCGGCAAGTGTGAGTTATGTAGTACAAACAGACTCATACAAAGGGAAATTTTTTAAAAACTTTGTTCATATAAAAGTAATGTTGAGTCAGGGAGATAACTCAGGGGCAGAAGTGCTGGCCTGGCAAGTGCGAGGTCCTAAGTTCGATCCCCGGTTCCGCAAAAAAAAAAAGAAAAAAAAAAAGTGAATGTAATTTGTACTGGTAGTGCTTAGACAAGATATCATGTCTGCATCTTGTACTCTGAATAACTACTACGAAGATGACAATATGCAATGTATTAATTATTGTGACTGTCCTACTGATACAGCGTAAAAACTGATCTGGGGTGGATGACCTCCAAGTGCTACAGGGAACCTCCCAATGATATAGGGAAAACTGAACTCCCAACCTGGAAAGAACCTGTGGTGAGTTCGTGTTCTCTAAAACCGAAGAATGAATTTTAGGAACAAATGCAGGTTATGAGCAGAATATATTTATTAGGGGAAAGAAAGCTCCTGTCCGAGAGAGGGTAGTCCCTGGAAGCTGTCTCTTCTAGGGACTTTCATAGAGGAAAATCATGAGGTGAGGCGGCTCTAAGGTGGAAACCATGGGAACTTGCTTAGGTGGGCATGAGGTGGGACAAAACTATGGTCGACCAATGAGGTTACAAGCACCATTGCTCAGGTTAAATTAAGTCCAATACTGAGTGGGGAAACAAGGTAGCAAGCAGGCTTGAATACAGAACAGGGTCTCTTCCTGTTGGGGGTTGGGTTACTGACTCATTTAGGCTCTTTTAAGGTGATTGGTACCTATTTAGAATATCAATTCCTGATGCTCATTCCTAGGGAAGTATGTGGCTACATTTGTTTTTAATTTTGTCTTGAGGTCCGGCCCACAGCAGGAGTGTCTGGTCTGCCTCTTGTAAAGCTGTAAAGTCACCTTGTCTTCCATCTTGTCTTCTTGAAGGCCTGGCCCTGTCTGACTGCCTATAATATTTCTATCTAATTCAGCGGCCTACAACACTATTAACCTGTTTTGAAACTGTCTCTGATAGGTTCTGGCCCTAGTATGAATTGCTGAATCATTATGGTGGTCATCTAATATGGCTGAAGCCCTTAAAACAACAGCTTATCTTCCCAGAGACCACTCCCCTTCTTCTCCAACTCAGCCCAGGATGCAATTTCCTTTCACCTGTCCTTCCACCTCAGAGAAGGCCCCAATCAGCACCTCAGGTGTATCTAAACATCCTCCTTAAGCCCCACCCCTGGCAAAAGGCCATAAAAGTCTCAGTCTCCCTTTGTTCCAATAGAGAGAATTCCTTATCTTTCCCAAATTCTCTCCATGTCCTTCAAGAAAATAAAGCCCCTTTTCCTTTTCCCTTCTGCCTGTTTCTCTACTGTGACACCGTGGAAAACCTATCAGTCTCATTGCTACTTCTTTCTCATTAAAATTAATAAAAATTTATTTTTATTTTTTGTCTTTTTGAGACAGGGTCTCACTATGCAGTTCAGGCTGGCCTTGAGTTCACTTTTGTAGCCCAGGCTGGTCTCGAACTCACACAGATCCTCCTGCCTCAGCCTCCCAAGTGCTGGGATTACAGGCGTGCGCCATCACGCCCGGCAAAATTAATAAAATTTTAAAGTGAATGTAGAGATGCCTTTTGGATAAGGGTGTATGAAGAGCTGCGCCCATGCTGAAAAGGCTCTTCTTTGAAACTCAGACACTGTTCTGGAAAAAAATACCTGCTGTTTCCAGAAGTCAGAAGAAGCCTGGGGGCAGGGGAGATTGCTCAGTCATTGAAGCATCTGCCTGACAAGCTCGAGGACAGGGGTTCGATCCCCAGTACCTCATGTCCTGCCGGGCCCCAGGAACCCCAAGCATGCAGTGCCTGCCACTAAAACTGGGCCTGGTGGCACACGGCCGTTAATTCCAGCGCTGGGGAGGCTGAGATAAGACGATCACTTCAGTCCGAGCTGCTTAGCAGGATCTTGTACAAAATAAACCTAAAACAACAACAAAACAAGAAGCCCCACATAAGGAAGCATATCTGAGACACCAGTGTTTCTGAGGCTGAGGCAGGAAATTCACACTCAAGCCCGGCTTGGGCAATTTAGTAAAACTTTAAAGGGCTGGGGATGCAGGGCAGGGCAGAGCACAGGCCTTCTGTTTAACCCCAAGTATAACAAGGAAGACAAAGAGAAACAGAAACAGAAACAGGGGTCGGCCAAATAGCTCAGTGGCTTAAAGCACCTGCAAGCAGATACAGAGACACCGGGTTCTAACCTGGGCCTGCGGTGCCGGCCGTGCCCCACCCCCGCCCCGGGGCTGCCCTGAGAGGGCAATTGAGCCTGGGTGTGGTGTCGCAGGCCAGTAATCCCAGCTCTTGGGAATCTGATCTAGTAGTGAGACCCTCAACACCCTGTAGACCCTTCCCTAAAATTAAAAAGAAAAAAAAAATGAGAGAAACAAAGAGAGGAAGGAGAAAGAAGGGAGAGGGGGAGAATAATAGGGAAATTTGAGTGACAAGGTTTGAGTGGCTTCTCAAGTGACAGCGGCTGTGCTCTGTGGGTGGCACTGCCCAGGAACACCTCAGAGGACAGCTGGGCAACATGGAGCTATGACTGCCCTTCCGGGGTCAGCGCTTCAGTCATCGGTATTCTAGGCACAGCGCGGGGTGGGCAGGGCCAGCCGCGGGTTCTGCCAGGGGCTAAGGCGCTGCTCCTCACCCCTACAGGGTGGGTGGCCCAGCTGCTTGCCATTCCGGGCAGGGAGGCAGCTGCAGGCGGAATCCGGAATCCTCAGCTGAACCTTCTGGTGCCGGGCTCTGCAAGGTCTCAGGAAAATCGCCCCGAGGGGCCGGCCGACCTGAGGTGGGCTCTGCGGTCCCCACTCCACCAAGCCGCGGGGCTACACACAGTAACCCCAGGAGGCTGGGAGGCTGAGACAGGCGGAGCCCGAGTTCCAGTTTAGCTTGAGCTATTGGGCCGTTTAGCAAGATCCTGTCTCAGTATAAACATGGGCTGGGGATGGAGCCCAGCGCGAAGGCTCTGGGTTCAGTCCGTGGCCCTGCAGGACGACAGGCCTCGATCTTGGAGATACACAAATCAGCAGGGACCGTCAGAACCGCACTCAGGAGTAAAGCCAGAGTCTTCGACGAGATGAGATTACATAAAATCAGGGCTAATCGACCTTGTTTGGCCAGCTTTTCCACTCCCCAGTGAACTAAACAGAGCAGCTCTCCAGAGCCAGCTGGAAGCGCTTTAACAGAGGTAGAATGAAGGTCAGGCTCACTCCGCTTCCAGTCACATCTGAAGGCCCAGGGGAAACAGGATTGTCGTCCAGAACTGTGTTTAATACCCATCTTCCTCTCTGGAAAATCCAAGTTGTGCTTTTAGTGACCAGGAGATTAAGGGCTCAGGAGTGGGCTACTCTTTGGTCCCCAGTCTTTTCCTCTACATTTATGTGGAGGCAGAGCCTTGCCGTGTATGTAGCTCAGGCAGTCTTAAGGTTTGCAGTGAGCTTCCTGCCTCAGCCTCCTGAGTGCTAGGTTTACAGGTGCGGCCACCACACACTGGGCTTTTTTTAAAAGTATGCATGTGTCTATATATGTGTGTGACTTCAGATGAAACCCAAGGCCTTCACACCGGGTTTCACCTTATTGTTCATTTTTATGTTTATTTTGAGACAGGGTCTTGCTAAATTGCTAAGTTATGCAGACTAGGGTGGAGCTGTGACCCTGCTTCCTCAGCCTCCCTCAGCTGGGGTGACGGGCTTGCTGGTCACAGCGGCTGTTTGTAAAGGTGAACCAGGACTTCAGTCCTCCTCGGGCGGGAAGTAGGGACCAGTAGTGGTGCTGGCGCAGTAGCTCCCTCTGCTGTCACCAGGGCTGGCCACGTGCGGGAGCCACCCACCCGCTCAGCTTCCTCCCGCAGCTCCAGTGCCTGCCGGCTCTCAGCACCTGGAGGCAGCTGGGACCTCACTGGGTAGTGGCGGTGGCTGCTGCTGGGACATTAAGCCAGGACGCCAGCTCCCCTCAGGAGGAGGCGGCTTTCTATGTGCATGATCTGGGAAGTTCTAAGCCAGGCATGGTGCTTACATACGCCTGTCATCCCAGTATCAGCAAGCTGAAGCAGGAAGATCTGCTTGAGTTTGAGACCAGCCTGGGCTACATAGTGAATTCAAGGCTGGTCTGAACTAGTGAGATCCTGCCTCAAAACCAAACCAAACCAAACCCAACCCAACCCAACCCAACCCAACCCAACCCAACCCAACCCAAAAGTAAAACAATCGTAAACCTAGCAAGTTCCCCAAAGACTCAGCAGCAGCTTTGTTTCGAGACTGCCGCTGGTGCAACTAGTCTGGGAGAAACCTATTTTCTGCCTTTCTCATTTGTTTCCTTTCTAAAACGACAATGCTAATGCTAATGCCCGTCTCAGGGGCGGCTGCTGTGGGTGAGGATCAGATGAGATAATGGATCTGAAAGCCTAGCGAGTGCTACAGAAATGGAAGAGGCCTCACTGGGAGTAAAGTGCTAGCTGCCCCTGCAGGATAATCCCAGAAGGATTAGCTAGCCTCTTCCAGCCAGGCCCAAGCATGCACAGCGCATAGCGAGGGGAGAAACCTCTAGGAAGAAGGCGAGGGAGTCCCGCTGGCTGGAACAACGGTTGACATTTTGGGGTGAGGAGGGGCTGTACAACTTGGGCCCCTTGCCTGGATACCTGCGTGCAGTAGTAGTGGTGCCCAGCCAGCATGGCCTGCACCCCAGCTTCCTGTGGCCTGAGATTTTTTGAGATGCAGTGTAGAGACCTCTGGTTTCTCCTTTGGTTAACTGGCTGAGCCCGCATCTGAGAGGCCACACCCACCCGACAGTGCTGCTGCCTCTGGCCTTCTCAGAGCAGCTGGGCAGACACCTGGGCCCTCTAGGACCATGGTGTGCTGTCTGGCAGCACCTGGGGGAGGCACTGCAGCCTTGACTGTCCTCACAGATGCCCCAGCTCCTCCACCTGTGTGTGTAGGAGTTCTGCTGTTCAACAGCATCAATGCTTGATCTTCTTATGACATTCAAATGTGTTACTTTAACATAGGATTCTAAAATGAAATTTCTGTCAAAGGATCTTGTCATACTTGTGGCTTTTAAAAAATTTTAACAGGCAGCAAATATCAATACACAAAACAATAGGCTTCCCTGGCAGCTGCTGCACAGGCAGGCAGTGTGGCTTGGCTCCTCCACGTTCCCCATTTTCCTCTTTCCCTGTACCCCATTGATGCAGGAAGAAAAAAAAAAAAAAACTGATCTGGGGTGCATGACCTCCAATATGGAACCTCCAAATGATATAGGGAAATCTGATCTCCCAACCTGAAAAGTACCTGGGACAAGTTTGTGTTCTCTAAAACCAAAGAATGAATTTTAGGAACAAACAGAGGTTATGAGCAGAACATATTTATTAGGGGAAAGAAAACTCCTGTCCAAGAGGGACAGGATGGGGGGGGGGTCCCGAGCAGGTTGTCCCCAGGAAGCTGTCTCTTCCAGGGAATTTTATAGAGGAAAACCACATGGTGAGGGGAGTCTAAAGTTGTAGAGAAGACAGGAGAACTCGCTTAGGTGGGCACGAGGTGGGACAGAACTATGGGCATCCAATGAGATTACAAGTACTATTGCTCGATAAAATTGATTAAATCCAGTCTCTTCCTGTTGGGGGTTGGATTAGTGACTCAACTGGGCTCTTTCAAGGTGATTGGTACCTACTTAGAATATCAATCCCTGATGCCCATCCCTAGGGAAGTATGTAGCTGTATTTGTTTATTCTTGTCTTGAGATCTGGCCCACGGTCTGTTTATAGTTGTGAAGTCACCTTGTCTTCCATGTCCTTGAGGGCCTGGCCCTGTCTAACAGCCTATAATGTTTCTATCTAATTTAGCTGCCTACAGCACCATCCCTGTTCCCTTCCTCTGCCAGGAACTTCCCTCTACTTTGATGCCCATCCCCTCGCTCATCTGAGGGAAACCTTGTGTAGTGAATGCCAACTGGTGGTTAAGTTGTTACACCCAACTGAACCCAATAAACTAGCTGGGTGCTGGGCATGGCAGGCCCGGGTGAGGACTGCTGTCAGCAACAGAAGAGGAAGAACTGGAGAGGGAAGGAGAGGCTGTTAGGGAAACAGTTTGGAGAAGCTATTGGAAGCTGCGAGTTCTCCTGGGCGCTTCTATTGGGGGACCTTGTCATGCTGGCTTTCTTGGTGAATTTGGCTGTCCTCCTCAGGGGGAGGAGGTCAGGACCTTAGAATGGCTACAGATCCCTGTGCGGAGCTCTGGTCCTCATTTTAAGCATTGCTTCCTGGCTGCAGCCTCTTGGAGGGTCTTGTTGTGTTGGCTTTCCTGATGGGAACTCAGCCGTTTTCATTGTTGGTGAAGCTCGGGACCTCACTGTTGCTGAGGATGGCTGTGGTACCTTTGGGGGGGGGGGGGCGCTCTGGAGCTTACTCTGAGAGTTGTTTCCTGGCTCCTGTGTAGAGCCCTCAGCCTGCCGGCACAGATCCTTCACCCTGCTGGCACAGACTTTCTAGCTTCTACCACTGACCTTTGGGCCTTGTCTCAGTTACTCTTCTCTCATTGTTGGGACAAATACCTGACATCCAAAATGAAGGAAGGAAAGGTTTATTTAGCTCACAGGTACTGGAGGTTTCAGTCCATACTTGGCTGGCTCCAAGGCAGACTGGCACATGGCAGAGAGAAGCAGTTCATTGCGGTGGAACAGCAACAATGGAAACAGAGAGTCTGTCTCTCTGTCTTTCTTATATTACTTTCAGGCTATCAGTCCCACATAGGGAGCAGTCACACCCATAATCCCAACAGTATTAAGACCAATAATCCCAGTGGATCACCCATAATCCCAGTGGATCATGAGTTAATCTCAAACTCTAAAAGTCCCCGCCCCATGACTGCATGAGGCTTTGGGGAGAAAAACCATAACAGGCCTTCCGGGAGCAGATCCATGCAATGGGCCTGCATGAGACATTATCCTGGGGCAGCTCTAGGTGATGGAATGAGACTGAGCTGTTGTCTCAGGGCAGGGTCAGGTAGGGCTTGTGCTCGACACATTGAAAATTAAGATGAGGGGCCGGCGAGATGGTTCAGTGGTCTAAAGCGCCTGCTTAGGAGGGCTCAGGCGACTGCGGGGACTGCAGTTCGATCCCCGGCACCACATGCTGCGCCAGCGCCACCACCAG
>PVKN010027521.1:0-13502 GCA_004027915.1 Capromys pilorides | reverse complement strand
GTTCTTAGGACTAATATCTAATTCATCCTGCTTATGTAAGTGCATGATTTGGCTCCTGCTACGTTTCCTCTCTTTTCTGTTTAATTCATAAGTCTTTGATTTCCATTCAGCTGTGTTATGCCTTTCCATTTTCATTTCTTCTTTAGAGTTCTTACACTATGGAGACTATATGATATTTACACATGTAAGTGTGGTTTGTTTTATTTATGAAGATATGTTCAATATACATCCATTTATATATGAAGTTTTCCAATTTATCATTCTTTACAACTGAGTAATAGTCCATTGTATAAGAATACCACATCTTTTTCAATCATTCTTCAAATGATGGGCATTTTGGTTGTTCCAAGATTTGACTATTACTAATTGGGCTTCTATAAACATAGGTGCACAGAAGGATTTTTAACTAATTAGTCTTCCAGTAGATTTCGTATTTTTGTTTTAATGTTTAGATATTGTATTCATTTTAATGTGACCCGTCAAAATATAACTGTTTCTCATTTTAAATGATGTATTTGTCACATTAATGCCCAACTCATAATATCATTTTGTCCTATTCCAAAAGACTTTCCCTTCCCCAGGACCATTAGTTATCCAAATCCTGTTCTGATGTGATAGCATGGAATATACAGCATAGTAACTGACATGACAATGAACTCACATGTTAATTAGGAATGCAGGCTCATAGCAGGGCAAAACATTTCAGTTTGTTTTGCTTTTAATTCTATGAGCTGCTTTGGGTATGGGACAAGCAAAATACATAAGATAATATAACATATTGCAGCCTTACCAAAAAAAAAATCTGTTTTTCTCTTCTCAAGAATATGGTTTAGGTAGAATGGAGTTTCTGATAAACTGGATGACAATTTTTGCATTAGTTTTTTTTTTTTTTTACCATCATCATTTTCTTCCTCCTTCCAAACAAGTCCTTTTTCGTTTTGAAGAACACAAGAGAATCAAAAGATCCAGTTTCCAAATTTATATTGTATTTTGATTAGATTGACCCAAAGCTATCTCTGGTAATTGCATTAACTTTTCTCTGTTGCTGTGACACAATACAAGAGACTGAGAAATTTACAAAAAAAATTTTACATATAAGAACAGAGTGCTGGTAAAGACCTTGTGTTGCTTCAACTCACGATGTAAAGTAGCAGGTAAACTGACACATGCAGAAGAGACAAAATGCAAAAAGTAGCCTCCATTAATAACAGCCTGTTTGCAAGGTATCTGATCCAATTCTAAAAGAGCAAGAACTCACAGTCCAATGAGAATTAACCAAATGATGTAGTAACGACATTAATTACTCAAACACTTCTTAGGGACTGCAGCACCTTTGCTCTGTCATCCTGGGGTCCAAAATTCAACATGAATTTCAGATCACACAAACTACATTCATATTATACAAGTAACAAATTAAAAAAAACTTCTTCACAGCAAATGAAATAATCAAGAGAATGCAGAGATAAACTAGAGAATGGGGAAAAAATTGCCAGCTATTCCTGGGGCAGAAATCTAACATTGAGAATATATAAAATAACTCAAAAGAACTAGAACATTCAAAAGAAAAGCACCAACAAAAAAAGACAACAGATAAAAGATCCAAAATATGCAATAGATATTGTGAAAGGGAAAGAAACTGCTGAAAGCAAAGAACAACTGGGTTGAGGAAAGAAGAAAAGAAAGAAGGTATCTGTGTGTGTGTGTGTGTGTGTGTGTGTGTGTGTGTGTGGTTAAGATAATTATCCAACTAATTTCTGTTAATCATTAAAGGAACAGTTGGTGGTGCTTATATTATTTGACCAATTTTATGTGCCTATAGCTGATAATCCCAGCAACTATTTTGAAAATAATATGCATTATAATAACCATTGTTATTTTCAATTCTGTATCATTTTTATCTTTGAAACATACAAAATTTACACACAAAAGGAAATGAAGGAACACTTCTCATAAAAAGGACAAATGGCCAACAAATACATAAACACATATTCAACCTCCCTTGCCTATAAAGAAATACAAATTAAAACAACACTTAGATTTCACTTTACTCCAGAATCTGACCAACTAATTTGAAGATAGCATCATGCAATATAGCAACTACTGTTGAATTCCTATTACTTTGTTTAGTGAAATCTTGCATTTTTTCTAATGATATTTTCTTATCACTTGTGTTTATTCTTTAAAAATAAAAATGTATAAGAAAAAAAGAATATCTATCACCAAGAAATCAAATAATATGTTTTCAAGGCTGTCAGAGGGAAAAGGGACACTTCTATATTGACAGGAATATAAACAAACATAAACCACTATGGAAATCATTATGGAGATTCTCCACAAAAGTACAACTAGAATTTATATTTTCCCCGGCTCCTCTCCTTCTAAATATTTTTCTGAAAATGTTAGTCATTAGTGATACATGCATATACACATTTACAGTAGCACAATTTATAATAGCTAAATCTTAGAAATGGCCTATAAACTCGTTAACAGGTGAATGGATAATGATAATGTGGAATTTATATGTAATAGAATATTTCATATTACTCTGTAAAAAGAAAGATAAAGTTGCTTCATTCATAGGAAATAGATGTACTTCAGGACCATGATATTAAGGAAATAAATGAGACAGACAAGCTTAAACATTCCATGGCTTCTCTAATGTGAGAATATAATGAGCAAAATAAAAGATAGAAAATAGGAAGTAGATAGATATTTCTAAAAAGAGAAACAGATTAAGACATTGAGAGTTAAAGGAAGGCAAATGAAAAGGGAATGAAAAAAGAACTGAAAGAAAAAAATTGGAAGAAAACTTTTGCAAATGGGAGGAGAGTTGAGAGATGGAAGGGGCAGAGAAAGACTGAAGTGATAGGAGATATAAAGATATTTAAGATGTTTTAACTATGTGTATTAACTTTTCACGATACGGACCCAATTTAGAACTTATCAATATATGATATTCCTGTACTTGAAAGGGGGCTACATGGCCTAACACATCTCATTCAAACTATTAAGGAAATATTGTGTGTGTGCATGTGTGTGTGTGTGTGTGTGTGTGTGTGTGTGTGTGTATAAGAGAGAACTTTGTCTTCTCTCTCATTGAGTTTGCCAAAGAAGTGATGTCTATTGCCAACAGGTATACTCTTGCCATTGCAGAAATCATCCTGTGACACAAACAACATGTCTACAGTAAAAAATGAGTCAAGGGTGAGGATGCAGCTCAGTAATAGGGCTCTTGCCTTGCATGCATAAGGCCATGGCTTTGATCTCCAGCAAAACACACCCACACAAATACACACACACCCACACCCATACCCCCCCCCCCCCCCCCCCCCCCCCCCCCCCCCCCCCCACACACACACACAGAGCAAAAGGCTAATGGAGAAAGAGCTGAAACATTGACTTCTTATTTGGTCCAGAATATTTTCTACTTTTGGCCTCCCAGATGAGGAAATAAAAATAGCTTTATGTTTTTAAACCAGTTTCATTTGGGATTCTGTTGCTGGCTACCAAAAGTCATATAGACTGAAATTATATACTTTAAAATTTATGGACTGGATATAGCTAATAGGAAGATAAATATTTTTATGATAGGTTAGTCTTATTATGAGGAAAAAGAAGAGTTTAAATAAGTGAACCCTTTACTGAGACAAAAATGATATGCCATAGCATGTTCATGCAGAAAAGTAAGAAGTAAATGGGGCATTTGGAGTTTCACAACTTTTTTCATTTTATTTTATTTTACCTTTTTTTGTCCTCTTCTTGCTCCCTTCATTTTCCTTCTTTATGGTATGCTGTACAACATCACTCATTTGAGTAAAGCAAAGTACAAACAGTTAAATAAAGGCTGATAAAAAGAAAAATGGGGATAGGTCTCTTGTCAGTGGGAAAAGGTCCATGAGACTGAAGGCAAGGGGAAGGAAAAGGGAAAGGGAAAGTAAAATTTAAGATATACTATATTCAGTTCTAAATGCTCATAATGAAAACATACTTTATACATCTCAAGCATGAGCTAAGAATAAGAATATTTAAAAAAAAATTGGAAATAACAATTTAGAGATGGAAGGAGGGAAATGAGTGAGAAGGGGCAAAGTATTAAAAAATAAACAAGCTAGGACTGCCCTTCCCATTGGTGCAGAGGGCAGACTGAGCCCTGGACAGCTATGAGGTCCTGGTGAGTCCTGTCCTGCCCCCATCATGGGAGGTTCCCTGAACTGCAGCCTATCATGCCCACCATCATGAAAGGCAGGCTGACCTAAAAGCTACAGAGCCTTGGTGAGCCCTGTCCCTCCACCCCCACTGTCACAGAAGGCAGGCTGAGCCTATATCTTGTCTCCCTCTCCACTGTCCCAGGAGGCTGGCAGAACTTCATCCCACCCTCCTCCATAGTGGGAGCCTTGATGAGCTATAATTCACCCCTACTTCACGATCTTGGAAGCCATGCTAAATGCCGGACAGTGGGAACTTTGGTGAGCCCATCTCACCCTCCCTTCATCCTGGGAGTCTTGCTGACAAGAAGAGCTTGAAGTATTTCTGGTACTGAAAGAAAAAAACAACTTCCAATCCAGAATGAGGTATCCTGCAAAACTATGTATCAAATTTAATGGAGAGACAAGAAACTTCCAAGACAAAGAAGAATTGAAGAAGTTCATGACCACCAAACCAACCCTACAAAGAAGACTGACTAGATATGCTAGAAAGAAACAAAAATGACCGCAACAGAAAGGAACCACCATGCAGAGCAAGCAATTAAACAGAAAAGAAACAAAAGGAAATCCCAGCAGGAAAATAACATAACAAAGATAAGCCAATAAGTATCAGTAATAATCATTGATGTAAATGGCCTGAATTCACTAATCAAAAGAGCAGACTGGCAGAGTGGATCAAGAAACAAAATCTGGGGCCAGCGAGATAGCTCAGTGTACTAAAGCAAGCACAGAAACTAGGGTTCGATCCCTGGTAGTGCATGTGGCACTGGCCCTGCTGTCAGGTACCCTGACCAGCAATCGAGTATGGGTGAACTTGTAATCCTAGGGCTGGGAAGACTGAAAACAGGAGGATCACTGTGAGTCTAATCCGTGTAGTAAGACTCTGTAACAAATACATAAAAAAGAAAAGAAAAAAAGAAACAAATCTAACAATATGCTGTACAGAAGAAACACATTTTATCCAAAGGGAAGTTCACAAGCTGAAAATAAAAGGGTGGAAAACAATAATCCATGCACCAGGAACCCAAATAAAAGCATGGGTAGCCATTCTAGGTACTGACAATGTAAACTTTAAACAAAGAATGATCAAAAGAGATAAAGCAAGTCACTACACACTTGTTATGGGAAAACTGCAAGAGGAAGAGATAATAACCATAAATATATATGCACCCAGTATGGAAGTACCCAACTATGTAAGATAAAGTTTAACCAACATGAAAAGTCAAATGAGTAATAACACAGTTGTAATGGGTGACTTTAGCACACTGTTGTCACAAAAAGATAGACCAACTAGGCAAAAAAACAGTAAAGAAGTAACAGAACTAAAACAAACTTCTGAAGAAATGGATTTAGTAGCACTTTACAGTGTTCTTCATCAAAACATCAGAATACATATTCTTATCAGCTAGCTACACAAAGGAGGTCTTTAAAATAGACAGTGTGGTAATACATTAAGAAATCAGTCTCCACAAATTCAAAGATCCAGTCCAACTAGACATCTGAGATAAATATACATTTTTTAGAAAAAGAAATACAAATGGCAAGTAAATATATGAAAAAAAATGTTCAACATCATTGGTCTTTTGAGAAATGCAAATGAAAGCAACACTGCAATTCTATCTCACTCCAGAAAGAATGGCTAACATCAAGAAGTCAGCCAATAACAAATAACAAAGTGGTTATTGATAAAAGGAACCCTTCTCCACTGTTGGTTGGAATGAAGACTGTACAACCACTATGAAATCATTGTTGACTTCCTAAAAAATCTAGGGTTGGTGATCCCATTCAAGCCAGTCATTGTCTTCCTGGGTATTTTTCCAGAAGAACTGAAAACCCCATCATAGCAATATATGTCCATGTTTGTAGCAGCACAATTTGTCATAGCTAAATCCAAGAAACAACTCAGATGCCCATCAACTAAGGAATGGATAAACAAGGTGTGATATTTTTACACAATGGAGTGTTCAATTATAAAATAGGATGAATTTTAGTCTTTTGTTGGTAAATGGATGTCATTAGAGGACATACTCTTTCGTGAAATATATCAGACACAAATGTGCAAACATCATATCATGTCCTTAGTATGAGAACCCAAAAGATAAAAATGAGATCTGAAGGATACAATATATACCAAGAAAAGGGAATGAACTTATTCAAAAGGAAAGACTTTCTGAGTTGAGGAGAAGGACAGGAGAGGTAGTGGGGGACAGAGACTTGTCCGTGTATGTAAGCTGAATGGTTTGGACAACTGTACTGTGAATTTATGCTGGTCTATGGAAAGGAACAGATAAGACTTAGTTTTTGTCCTTTTACAGTTGACTGTACTTTTTCTCTTCTTAATTTGTTATATATTTCTTTTTCACTTTCTTCCAATTTTACATGCATATATCTGGTGTTACTGTTTATGTCTAGTTGTTCCCTCAAAGACTCATGCAATCATGGGACAGGGACTTTTAGAGTTTGAGACATGACTCATGACCCACTGGGATCCACACATGTTTTAGTACTGATGGGACTATGGGTCTGAGTACTTCTGGGATTATGGGTGTAGCCTAAGGCAGATGGGCTGAGGCAGAGAGCCTGAATGTAATATAAAGAGAGACAGAGAGACAGACTCACTCTGTTGCTCTGCTGCCCTTATTGATTGGTTGCCTCTGTCATCATTTTGTTGCTGTTCCACTGCCATGAACTGCTGGCCTCTGCATTGTGCCTCGCTGCCTTGGATCCAGCTGAGTATGGGCTGAAACCTCTAGTAACTGTGAGCTAAATAAACCTTTCCTTCATTCATTTTGGATGTCAGGTATTTGTCCCAGCAACGAGAGAAGAGTAACTAAGACAGAATTTGGTACCAGAGAAATGGGGTCATTTCTGTGACTAACCTGACCATGTAGATTACAAGTTTTTGGAAATGGCTTATGGGAAGAGATAGGAAAGGTTCAGAGATGTTGCCTGCAAGCGAAGCACTGGAAAAGCTTCAGTTGTTGTGCAGGGGAGATTCTGGTCAGAACTCAGACCAGAGGACAGAAGGTCTGCCTGTAAAGACCAGGTTGAGGAGGTTTCTGCTGAGAAGGACAGCATTAGTTATTAGACTCCAGATGATTTGTGCTATGGATTGGCTGAAAGTCTGTCAGAATTTTGCTCGTGCCCAGAGACTTTGCCTAAGACTGAGATTAGACATGGTGGACTGATTAATCTTTCAAGAGATGTTTCAAAGCAGCAAACTATTGGGGCGATGGTATGGTTGTTATTGGTGGCTTTTAGCCAGATTTTTGTTGAAAATCAAGAGCAAAGCAGGATGATTTAAAATGTGAGTTTGCCCAGAAAGGAAACACCAGGAAAGCTTTGGACTGCAAAGATGGAGCTGAGAGGATCTCCATTGCTGGGAAGGAACCACAGAATCAAAAAGATGGCCTGAGGGCAACAGAAGAGGTGACAGCTCTCCACCCTTGTCAGCCCCAGAATTTCAGAGAGGCTTTGCCTTGAGAAAAAAGTCTGCAAAGAAGCAAGTACCAGAATGGTGGCAGCAGTCAAACCAGATTCCAAAATGGCACTGGCATGGAGATTTGGTTCCTTGGAATCAAGATCAGAGTGTCCATCAATACAGGTACTCCATCACTACAACCAAGAGAGAAGGAAGCCTGGCTACTGCTCCAGCTGGCAGCAGTTCTTGGCATCATCCTTGTGGCATTGGCTTTAGGCACATTCAGAATGAAAGAGTTGTTAGGTTAAGAAGGCTTCCTCCTCAATTTCAGAAGAAGGCCTGGGAGGCCAGGCAGTGTGCCCTTGAGAGGGCAGTGTGTGAAGCAGAGAATGAGAAGCCTATTCAGTGGAAACTCCAGAAGTTTGAAAAAACCAGGAATGTGGATTGAGCAAAGAGGGAGCAAATATGGCCCAAGAGAGAAGCCATGGAAACTACCACCAAGAGTGCTGTGAGGGCGGAGCTGTGTAGGGCCTTTGGAGCTCACAACTCAGCACAGACTGCTTTGGATGTTCCAGTTAGAACTATGGGATTTAATGTTTACCTTCCTGGATTTTGGACATGTGTTGGTCCCAGTGTTTTGTATTACCCTGTTGTTTGCAATGTTTGGAATGGCAATGTTTATCTTGTGCCTTTGAACGTTGGATGTGTTTAACTTTTCTTTTGTACAGTAGCTCACAGTTGAGAGTTTGCCTTGGATCTTGGAGGAGACTTGGGATTTGAACCTTTCAGCAATGCTGAAACTTGTTGGGACTTTGGCAACTCTTACACATGGACTAAAATGTCTTTTTCACAAAGGGATGTGCATGAGACTTTGGGGGTCCAGGGTCAAAATGTTATGCTTTATGTCTAGTTGTTCCCCCAAAGCCTCATGCAATCATGGGGCAGGGACTTTTAGAGTTTGAGACATGACTCATGATCCACTGGGATCCACATGTGTTTTAGTACTGATGGGATTGTGGGTCTGAGTACTTCTGGGATTGTGGGTATGGCCTAAGGCAGATGGGCTGAGGCAGAGAGCCTGAATGTAATATAAAGAGAGACAGAGAGACAGACTCACTCTGTTGCTCTGCTGCCCTTATTGATTGGTTGCCTCTGTCATCATTTTGTTGCTGTTCCATTGCCATGAATTGCTGGCTTCTGCATTGTGCCTCTCTGCTTTGGATCCAGCTGAGTATGGGCTGAAACCTCCAGTAACTGTGAGCTAAATAAACCTTCCCTTCCTTCATTTTGAGTGTTGGGTATTTGTCCCAGTAATGAGAGAAGAGTAACTAAGACATCTGGTAATATAAGTAAGTCACTGGAAGACTGCTGTCTTAGAACAAATACTGTGAAATTCATATTACTTTAAGTGTAATTCTGTATTATTTGTAATTTTTTTCTGTTTTAATTCTATTTTGTACTGTATTTTTAATGATACTGTATTTGCTATTTATAAATACATTGCAACGCAAACTTTTTAAAAATTCTTTTTTTCCCCAAAAATTTAATTAAAAAAGTTAAGGAAAGCTAATAGATAAACAATAGACAGCCTTTGGAATTATCAAGGGAGCTACATGTAGTGGGTCCACCCTAGGTCTGCAGGCTCCCATGTGCTCAGCTTTGGGGACAGCAAGAGGTCTTGGAAGGAGCTCCTGCCCTTGGTCACAGCCGTGGTTAGTTATATCATCTAGTAGCTCTACCATTTTCTCTAGGGTTATGTAGTATAGTACTCATTATATTTGGGGTAAGTTGTATAGACTGTTAAAAACTAAGGATGCATCTTCTCTGTATATATGCATGACTTGTAAGGAGAATGTGAAAACCCCAACTTCCACCTTCAAAGCTCTCCAGTAAGGATCCCAGTGTCCTTGATATGCTCCCAGTAAGCCAGTCATCTTTCCTGTTTAGATTTTTTTTCTTTTTACATTGCATAGATCAGAGACATGAGCAAATAAACCTTTGCTTTTTAAAAAATTTAACCTTGAAAATAAACTTTGTTTTGAGGAGTGGAACTAGTGAACACTTATTTTCTGCAGTCATCTGAAGAAATGGTGTGATTCCTTACAAAGGCCTTGGAAAGCAGAGGCTGTTGATCGCTGCCCCTGCCTCTCCCACCCTGTGCCACTGAGGCCAAGGCCACACTGGCCATCCAGCCTTCCAAAGGGCCCTGTCCTCAAGCAGCCACCTGATGGAGGGACACAACCCCCCCACTCCCATCCGCCATACACAGGTTCCCAGTATGGGCCTTAGAACCCCTAGGTCATGCTGTTTGTTAGACTGCATCTTAGTCTGTCCAGTGGTTTTCAAAATAGATCAGGTCCACGGGCATTAGGATGCCCAGGTGACTGGCATGGAGGGTTTCCTACTCTCCTACACCTGTGCTGACTTGATGCGGAATGAAAGGGAGCTGTTTGCTAAAGTTGAGCAATGGGGGAAGGGAGGAAGGGAGGAAAGGAGGGGTGATGTCCTCTTTAGGTGACCCACAGCCAGGGTTCAGGAGGGGATGGAGGCAATGCCTTCTGTGTGAGTGGATTTTTACCGGCAGCAACTAGAAACTTCAAACTGCTTTTGCTAATTACTGGAAAGATATTCAAGTTTACCACTTAAAGAAACCATCCATAGGCATTTCAAAAGTCTGTCTAAACTTTTTAAAATCAACTCACCACAGAAAGAAATATAAATTGATGCTATAGTCAGCTGCTGAGTATGTCCTTGTCAGTCTTTTGTGCAAAGTAAGGTGTATTTGAGCTCCACATTAAGTGGTCAGCTGGTCTACTGGCTCTGCATGCTCAGGCAGTGCACATCCTTCTTGTCCTTGGTGTTGTGGCCTAGGAGGGGCTGCCTGTACTTGTCCAGAAAGCCCCATTTTCTGCCTTTGACGGGGCGGCGCTGTTTCTTCTTATAGAACCCCTTGTCACAGTTTGGGATGTGGACACCCTGAGGGCTCAGCACATTGAGGAACTTTAGGTGGTTGAGCGTACCCTCCATCTCCCACCAGCAGGTCTCCCGCTTGGACTCAGAGGAGGAGTTCTGGGTGTCTGTGCTCTGGAACCCATAGTCAACTTGTAACGCTGGTTGTCCTTGGCATGGCCTTTCTTGATTGATGTCCATCTTGGTGTGGAGGTTGTGGAACTTGGAGTTATTGACTCAGTGGCGGCTGGGGAGCACCTGGGTCTCCATGCTTCCAGTTCCCTGGATCTCCTCTGACTCGCTGCCATTTCCTGAAGTGAAAGGCACTGGCAGCAGGAAATAATGCAGGCAGCCAACAATACTAGCATTGGCGCAGAACTCATGGCCCTTCAGGGAGTTACTGCAGAGGGCATGGCTCCTCCCACTTGGGTGAACAGCACACCCCAGAGCAGCAGTGCTCAATGTAGATGCTGCACACCTGGACCTCATACAGTGCATGCCTGTACTCTTTAAAAAAAATAAATAATTGGAATAGATGGTGTTTCCTTCAATCTGATAAAAGCCATCTATGATAAACCAACAGCCAACATCATTCTAAATAGATATTCATTATCACCATTCTAATTTAATGTAGTTTCGAAAACATTAACTAGAGCCATTAGACAAGAGACAAATAAAAGGAATAAGAATTGGAAAAGAAGAAGTTAAACTATCATTATTCATAGATGTCATGATATTCTACACTGAAAATTCAAAAAACTCCACCAAGAGATGCCTAGAATTAATAAGCAAATTCAGTAGCATTGTAGGATTCAAAGAAAACACCCAAATATCAGTAGCATTCCTCTACACAAACAACAAACCCACTAGAGGAAATTAAAGACACAGTATCCTTCACAATAAAATCCAAAAAATTGAAATCCTTAACAATTAATCTAACAAAGAAAGTAAAAGATCTATACAGTGAAAATTACAATATTCTGAAAAATGAGATCAAAGAGGACTTCACAAAATGGACAGATATTCCTTGCTCCTGGATAGGAAGAACCAATATGAAAATGGTCATACTCCCAAAATCATTGCACAGATTTAATGTCATCCCAATTAGCATACCACCAGAATACCCCAGAGATCTAGAGAAAACATTCTTAAAATTCATCTGGAGCCAGAAATGACCTAGAATAGGAAAGGCAGTTGTGGACAACAAAGGCAAGGCAGGGAACAATATAATTCCTGACTTGAAATTATATCACAAAGCTACAATGACCAAATCAACAGGATACTTGCAAAAAATCAGATACGAGGGTCAATGAAATAGATTAGAAGATGCAGACACAAGTACAAAAACATGCAGTTACATTATTATTATTATTATTATTATTATTATTATTATTATTATTTTATTTTTATTTTTATTTTTTTGTGGAACCAGGGATTGAACTTTGAACTCAGGCCCTTGTGCTTGCCAGGCAAGTGCTTATTCCACTGAGCTGTCTCCCCAGCCCCTAGCCACTTTATCTTTGACAAAGAGGTCAAACAGTTTCACTGGAAGAAAGAAGGAAGAAAGATAGGGTGTTTTGTAACGGATGGTGCTGGAAAAAATGGCATTCCAAATGCAAAAAAATTAATACTAGATCCCGGTCTATCATTATACAGTAAAATAAAGTGAAAATGGATTAAAGCCTTAAATATTAAAGCAGAAACACTAAATCTACTAGGTGTGAAAATGGGTGGAAATCTTGAGACATAAGCATAGGCAGAGAGTTCATAAATAAAAACCAAACTCCATGGGCAATGTTTCACAGAAGCATCGACTGGGATTTCACCTTTTTGAGAAGTTTCTATCCATCAAAAGAAATCATCAACAGGTAGAAGGAAAACTCATAAATTGAGAAAAAAAATCATAACCAACAGTCATTTAGACAAAGGACTTCTATTCAGAGTATATAAAGAACTAAAAACATCATGCCCTCAAAATTCAAAGGCCCAATCCAAAAATTACAATACCTAGAGGAAGAAAAGCAAATGGCAAATAAATATATGAAAAGATATTGTACAGCACTGTTCAATATGAGAAATGCATATTAAAACAACACTGGGATTCCACCTCATACAGAATCCTCACCCAGAATTCCTCAAAGAAAAAATGGCTATCATCAGAAATCAACCAATAATAAATACTGAAAAGCACTGTGGGGAAAAAAGGAACCCTCTCCACTGTCAGTGGCAGTGCAGACTGGTACAACCTCTACGGAGATCAGTGTGGAAACTCCTAAAAAATATGAGGATTAGAAGTTCCATTCAACTCAACTGTTATGCTTATGAGTATTTTTCTAGATCTGAAAACACTATACCACATTGTTACATATGCACCCATATTTATAGCAACACGGTTTGCCATAACTAAATCTTCGGAACAACTAAAATTCCAACAATAGAGGAATTGATAAAAAAAATGTGATATTTTTATACAATGGATATTATTCAGCTATAAAGAACAATAAAAATACTTTTGCAGGTAAATGGATACAAGTAGCTGCTATACTCATAAGTGAAATAAATCAGACCCACATGTGTAATCATTGTACTATCTCCCTAATGGAAGAACCTGAAAGAATAAATGAACTCTGAAAGGTACAATAGATATAGTAAAACGGAAAGAAATGGAACATAAGAAATAAACAATGGAGTGGAGGGAAAGAAGAAAAGATGGGGAGAATAAGGAAGGGAAAAATGTTATGTAAGTATATACAAAAGATAGCTAAGATGATTGCACTACTCATTTATATCCGTTTTTTGAAAGTAGCAATTAAGGCTTAAAAGCTTTTACTTTGTCCAATTTTATATACTAGTATCTGTAATCTGAGCAATCACATTGAAGAAAGCAATGCACAATATAACAAGCACCACTGAATATCTTTCATCTC
>PVKN010027520.1:0-13499 GCA_004027915.1 Capromys pilorides | reverse complement strand
AAAACTAACATGACGCATACTTTGGAGACATACAACTTTTCTTAATGAATGTTAACTTAAGATGTCACCATATATTTTGACACAGGTGTCAAGAAAAAATTTTAATACTTTAAAATGTCTTTATCACTGTTTTACCTTTACTTAAAATAAATGACTATGGTCTAAATGATTATCAGGCAGCAACCTCAACAATTTAGAATATCAATGATTGATGGAAAATACCTGTTCCATGTTATGTCTAAGGCATTTGATATTCAGAAAGATAGTGATGTTAAGCTCAAGTGCCCATATCATAGGGAATAATATCATTACACTTCTCTCCTGGAGGGTTAACAAATTAAGTTTCCTGGCCAAAAAATTAGAGAAAAAGAAGGGCTACAAGGATAGCCAATATTTTGGCCCGAGGCCTTCAAGGTCAATGAGGACTCAGGATATAAAAGAACCTGTACTGTAACATCCTGTAGCTCAGTGGTGTCTCAAATTTTCTGTTCAAGGAGATTATGGGGCTACAGAGGAAAGGGATCAACAGTGTATAGTATGCCTAAGGAGAGTCACCTAAAGAGAAAACATTCTCTCAGGCTTTCACAGAGAGCAAATTGGTCAAGCAAGGGCTGTGACTGATCCAGATGGCTGACACTGACAAAAGATCTACAAACTGTGGTACATGGTTTCAAGGTAAATCCTGAGGGGATCTGACTGACCTTGTCAGATACAAAAGCTATATTTTTTGTTATATAGATCTTGCGTATCTTGGTCTTAATCATTCAGCAAAGAAGTCTAACTATGTGGTATAAAAAGTTAAGCCATATTAATATGCTGAGCTGTAAAAGACTCAAATAAACAGCTTTCAACATTGCCAACCCACTACTATTATGAACTATTGGACTATACATACAGTTACTTTCTCTTAGTTAAATGAGAAGAACACTTTGTATTAATAGTGTTTAGAAAAGATGTCATGTCTGCATCTAGTATTCTAAATAACTACTATGAAGACAACAATATGCAATATATTAATTAGTGTAATTGTCCTACTAAGCTGTTGTAAAACTGGCTCATTGTTATTTCTTTCTCATTAAAATTAATTTAAAAAGAAAAGAAAAAGAAGGAAAAAAGTATATTTGGTTCAGGGTCTCACTATGCAGCTCAGACTTGTACTGACCTCCTGTTTGTTCAGCCTCCCAAGTGCTGAGACTACAGGCATACACCACCATACCCAGTCCTAGTGGCCAGTTCAGCACATCTGTAGGCAAAGCTAGCACAGCATGTGGTGCCAGGGACCAAACCCTGATCCCTGCACTTGCCTAAGTAGGTGCTTAATCTTCTGAGCTGTTTCACAGGCCCTAGCAACTCTAATAACTAATCAGAACACCTGGCTTCCAGCTCAAATATTCAGCTATGTAAGCATGAATATGGCATGTAATTTCTGTGATTCACAGTCTTCTAAACAAACAGAAAGGAGGGAAGCTAAATGATTCAAACGTAAAGTCTAGAAAATTCTCAACGACTCTGAATCATAGTTCCTCCTCAATTCAGTATGACAAGCATATGTTGATTGTCACTGAATTAAATGTGAATCCCTGTGCTGAGCAGATACAAAGACCAATGACACATGATTTCCTTACAATAAGGAGCCCTCCATTTAGAGAGAAGGAAAAGGAATCCACAGTTATTTCTAATGCAAAAAGGACCAAGACTGGGCATGGTGGTGCACACCTATGATCCCAGCGCTCAGAAAGCTATGCGACAAGTTCAAGGCCAGCCTGAGCCACAAAGTGAACACAAAACCAATCTGAACTGCATAGTAAAAGTCTATCCCAAAAAATTAAAGAAGCAAAATTTTGAGAGTCATGAAAACAGAGATAAGAATAATTTTCCGCAAGGTAAAAAATGTGGCATTTTTGTGAGCAAGAATTCAACATCATGCAACCCAGTGAATTAATTTTATTTTTATAAGATCTTTCCTCGTCTTTCTCCTGATGGTAACACAACTTAGTCTCTTCACAGTATTTTTATTCTTCGATTTACTAGTGACTAAGTAACTGAGTTGCAATCTACGAAATATAGGCAAACAGAAGAGGCACTTTCTCCAGATTCAACTATACAACATGTATGTGCAAT
This sequence comes from Capromys pilorides, assembly GCA_004027915.1. NCBI lineage: Eukaryota > Metazoa > Chordata > Mammalia > Rodentia > Capromyidae > Capromys > Capromys pilorides. Next base: position 11,378 of record PVKN010027520.1, on the reverse strand, counting down.
ACTACTCACTATTTTTTTCTCATTTTTAGTCAAATTCAATGAATCTAGTGAAAATTCTGAGGTCATAAGTGTTGCTGACACCACCAAAAGAAAGTGTCACTGTACTAAATGATTGCGTGAGAGAAAGTCCTTTTGTTGGCAACTTACATTGAACTGTGAAATGAACGTGAAATAGACCTTCTCATATTGTCTTTCTGTCTCTGTATGAATCCCATGTAACCCTGGTACCAAAACCTAAAAAAAAATTTAAAGACTAGAAAATTATAGACTAATATTCTTTGTGACTGTAGACTAGAAATTGTGAAGAAAAACACTGCCAAGTAGGATGCAGCATTATAGGAAAAGAGCCTGTGGACTGTGGCAGAGGTGGACAGTCTTCTTTCAAGAATACGTCCTGGCTCAGTTGAAGATAGTGACATTACCTATATTATTGCCAAGTATACTCATTGAAGGAGGAAGAAGGAGAAGGAGGAGGAAGAAGATGGAGAGAGAAAGAGAGAGAGAGAGAAAGAGACAGAGACAGAGAGAAACTTAAGGTATGGATGCATGCGATTATGCAACTGAGGAAACTAGAAAGTCAAAAAATTTACAAACTAGGTTCCAAGAAGACCCAGGGAAAAGTAAAGGTTATAGCCAGTTTATAGGCTGTCTGCTGAAAAGAGCCTCATTTTTTTTTTTTTAGGGAAGCCCAGATTTTTTTTAAAAGTCTGACACATTGAAGTCCATCCATTCTGAAAGGTAATCTGCTCTACTCAAAATGTACTAATTTAAAAGTTTTTGCCCTCTAAATAGTACCTTCACAGTTATATTCATGTAAAGATCCCCAAATTAATCTACAGCTTTAACTAACTCCACTCAAAATGACAGCATTTTGTAGGAATTTGCATGAAAACCTCAAATGTATATGAAACTGCTAAGGACTGACATTTGATAAGTGAATCTTTAAAAATAAGAATATTCATACTATTTTTGAAGCGTACTATGAAACTACACTAAAGAGGACAATGTGTGTCTTAGTTACTTTTCCTTGTTGCTGAGTCAAAACTACTCAAAATCCAAAGGTAAAGAAGAAAAGTTTTGTGTAGCTAACAGTTTTACAAGTTTCAACTCATAGCTGGCTGGCTCCAAGGCAGGGTGGTGTGACAGAGGAAGAGCAGTGCATGGTGGAGAAGGCAAGAGGGTGAAGCAGGAAGCAGCAGTGGCAGCAGCAGCCCTCTCAGTGTCCCTTATACTCTAAGGAGGCTGCACACCCTTAGGGCAAGTAGCTCACCCTGGGCTGAGCCTTCCCATTATCCACACCCACAGCTATGCCAAGCCTATCAGTGGACTCATTTAGTAATCACACACCCTATCTCAGGAGCACACACTTTAGACCCAGCCACCACTACAAAAAGCAAGAATTTGAATATAAATGAAACATCATAGAAGTAAGATCAAGGGACAAAACGGTAGAAAACTGTAAATGTATCAAAACTATAATAACCATAAATGAGTAAAATTCACTGATTATAAGCAGAGACTTACATTGGACAGCAATAGCAAATTCCAGCAATATGTTTTAAGGAACATCATTAATATATCAATCCAGAAAACTTCAAAGTAAATGGGTGAAGAGAGCTATTGCAGGCAAATACAATTGCCAAAATAGGTTTCTAAGACAAAAAACATCTCATGGTGTTTAAAATGGTTATTTTTTTGTTATTACATTCAGCATGAATTATTAACTGTATATTAATTGGCATTTTAATAATAGAGGACTAAATAAAATAAAATGTCTTTATGTTGATTATAGTCCACTGAAAAGGAAAAGACAATAATAAAAACAATAAGCAGTATGGGCTCTAAGGACTTTGGAGAGCATTAAAGCAGAAAAAGAGGATGGAGAATCAACAATAGGAGTTTCATTTTAAATATAATGGTCAGGAAAGACATCATTGAGAAGAAAGATTTCAACAGAGAAAAGAAAAGAGGGAGTCCCCTGCATAACTTGTGAGAGCATCCTGGGAAGAAGCAAAAATCAAGGGATAAAACCCAGAGGAAAGAGCAGCCCTACTTTCTGACTTAAGGCTGAACCATCTAGCTGTAAATCTACAGTGGTGCCATTGGGAATTCAGAGTCTATCAAAGCTATCAAAGAGAAATATGATGGTTACGGGGGTGAGAAAGCAGCAATCAGTGTCCCAGTAAGTGGTCGAATCTTTTTTTTAAGTGGTTAGATTCATAACATATTAAAATAAGAGTAGGATGCAGTAAAAGAGACTCAATCTAAATGCTGTGAGTAGAATCTCACACCCAGTAATTAAAATGTGTTGTTCAATTACTCAGGTGGTATTAGGATATCTATGGTTCTCTAAGGATCAGCTTACTAATTTATCATGTGTAAGTGAGAATTCCTGACTTACACAAATTCAGGTAATACTTTAACATTAAATATAAAAGCAACTGAGATGTTACAAAGTACTATAAAAGCATGACATAGTATCATAAATGAACAGCTTCTATGGGTTCATAATTTATAAATTACAATTATAGAGCATAAAGTAAACTTTTAGTTTATGCAAGCTAAATTTTTCTCAATTGCATGTGCAAAACAGAACATACTCTCCGAAGACCACACCAACCTGCCCCTCTTGTTACACTGTGTCGCTGATATGCCTTCACAGGAGTGGCTCCCTGGGCTTGAGAGGAGCTTTATAATTTGTAACTTCATTAGTTAATTGAATGTGAAGAAGTGATCCTGTACAGCACTTATAGTTTATAAATGTCAATACCTTTCTCGGTACCCTTGCCTTTGACATCTGGCCCCTCACCCTGTGGGTCTCATGACTAATGGTGAGCCTGAACCACTAAACATGTGAGGAAATATGAAGTGAGAAGACCCAAGTCCCAGCATTCATATTCCAGCTAAGGCCAGATGCCCTGGAACAAAGACACCCACACTGCACCCTGTGCAAACTCCTCCTCATAGTTACCATGAGTTAATATTCAATGTCTTTATAAGCTACTTAGTTTTGGGATAGCTACACAACACAGATCAATAACACAACTTGATTTCTACAAGTATTTCTAACCATATTGTTAAGTAAAATAGTTTCTGCTTCCTCTTCTATTAGCATGTGAGATATCTTTAGCTGAACTCATAAGGCAGAGCTGACAGATTTTAAGAGAAAAGATATGTAAGATAGATATTATAATTTCTAAAGAATGCTTGCAAACTGGATTTTCTGTCCAGGGAAGAAATATAGCAAAGAAAGCCAAGCTAATGAGAAGATAACTTGTAAACTACCAAGCTGATAATACATCTTCAAGCCAGCCTTCCCATGGCAACTTTTTGTTCAAGCACAGGCATGAAATATTTAGAATTGCTAGAACTCCACTAGGAAGGCTTTTATCCCTGCAAAAGAGTTCATAGCCAGAAGCTGCCTGCTGGCACTGCGCTCAGGAATGCACCATTTGTTCAACACTGGAGTTTACTCTTTGACTGACTGACATGCTCCAACCCACCTCCAAAGGCTCCTTTGCCTTTATGACTGACACCTCCCAGGAAAAAGGGGTTGCCTCTTACTTAGGAGCAGGAGGCTGGCGGAGGATACTAGCTTTGGAGTGCCCCAGACCTTCCACACAGGCTCCATGGGAGGAAAATTCCAACTCAACAGGAGAGACAAAGGCAACAGAAATAAAGACTTGTGTTGCTGATGTGCTTCTGCCCAGTCTCCCAGGGTTGTTGTAGTCTCCCCAGCTACGGGGATTTGTTTAAAACATGTCACAATAGATTTTATGACACGTTTAGTTTTAAAACTCCTTGGCATGTTCTTATCTCATCAATATCTCCCTCAGAAAATAAACTGGGAATCAGTACTGCCACATTCTGCCTGAGCACAAGCATGGCTGCTCACCAAAACAACACGCACACCTCAGTTTGAAGGAAATGGAGCAGGTGGGGGCACACAGTGTGGCGTAGTTTGAAAGGCTCTGAGATAAAAAAGGATTTTGATTTTGGTAGTTTTCTCAAAGGAGTGAAAAAATGTGCCTAGAAAGGAGGAAAAGTGGAGAGCCTGAAAAATCCAGGTGAAGAACAATCAATCTAAAGGAGTCCAAGGAGGTGCCCCTCCCCCCACACACTTAGGTAGAGAAACTACAGGTGTCCAAACAGCTGAGAAGCTGAGTCCTCTGTAACATCCTGAAAATACGAAAGCAAACATATTTCTTGAGAAAAATCAGCAGACACAGCAAAAGTCTTACAGTAAACAAGAGCCAGAAATAAAGTGAGGCAGCACATGTTAAAGAAAACTGTCGCTGTACAGTTCCTAGAAGTATAGGCTCTGTGGCCACAAGCCTGTGTTTGAGCATCAGCTGCACATTCACTAAGTGAATGACCCTGGGCAAGAATGCAGCCTGAGGCCCTCCTCTGCCAAGTGGGTTTCCCAGTAAGCCGCCCAGTAACCGTATCTAGTAGGTCAGGGGAATTTTAACATGTCAAAAAGAAAACACATAAAGTGCTTAGAATCGTGACACAGTAAGAAATGAATAAATGCTAACTGTGAGAGTGCTTTTGTAAAATACCATCCCATATAATAAGTAATTTTTACTGAATTTATGTTTGATAAAATCATCAACATTTATTGCAGCACTACTGTAGATAGCACAGCAAGCCAATACTGCTGAGATTCAAAAGTGGCTATAAGATCACACATGGGAAGTGTAAAATTTACACACTTGATTTCATTTTCCTTCACCTTCTTATAACAATGCTCTGAGTTACGTTTTTACAGCAGAGAAACTGAGACCCGATAGGATATTTACTTGATTAGGACCCCACTGCCAGGACAACAAAGAAGCAAGCATTGTATCTCGAGCTATTTTACTGCCTAACTTTCTCCCATTGTCTCCCTTCCTAAGTCAGATTTATTTTGTGCTGAAAATCGTCACCCTCCTTTTCACTCAGGTTGTTCTCTTTCTCTTCACTGCCTGACACTTTGGAAAAGCTCAGCCCCCACGAACGTCCCCTTGTCACTTTTCCTTTAAGAAGTTGCACTGCTTGTCATTAATTGCTGGCTTTTCTAATCTTGCACAATATCCATAATAGTGATATTGTTTATGTTAGTCAGATTCCTATTACTATAACAAAATAGCTGAGACAGTTAACTTAAAAGGGAAAGTGTTTATTTTGACTCACTGTTTTGGAGGCTCCAGCCCGAGGTCCGTAGGTGTCATTGCTTTTCGGTTTCTGCTAAGGCAGTAATCACAGTGAGTGAGATGGTGGAACAACTGCACATCATGGAAGCAAAAGAGAAAGAGATTGGACCAAGGTCTCGATAGACTTTCAAATGCATGCTCCCAATGTCCCAATTTCCTTTCAGCAGACCCCACCTCTGAAAGTTCCGCCACTTGCCAACATTGCACAGGCTAGGAACCAACACTACACAACATGGGCCTTCATGAAACAGCCAAGAGCCAGACTGGAGTGCTTGTCAAAAGATGGTCCACATATCTAGGCATCTGCTTTGCCTGCACCTGTTAGAAAAAGCAGAACATTAGGCTCTACCCAGGTATACTGACCAGCATCTCACTTTTAATGAGCTTCCTGAATAGTTCAGTGTGAACTCTGCAGAATTATCCAGAAAAGTATATTTGACAGATTGTGTCAGATACTTCACTGTACCGAGGTTGTGAGCATGCTGTGTGTTGTGCATTGAAGAGGTTTAGCAGCATCCGTAGGCCTAGGCCCGATAGCATGCCTTCCCTGACCATTCCACTCTTGCCTCAACAAAATGCCTACAGAACTGCTAGGTACCACCTGCAGAGTGCCAAATCGATTCCAGTAGAGAACCTCTAGTCTATATGAAACACTTTTTTCCATCAGTTATATACTACCAATATCATTTATTGTATTTTAAAGTACGATTTTATGGGGCTGGGAGATAGCTCAGTAGAATAAGTGCCTGCTTGACAAGCACAAAGTACTGAGTTCAGTTCTCAGTACTAAAAATAAATTAATTAATTGATTATGATTTCATAACTTCAGCTAATTGAGCTATAAGGTGCTAGATGTTAAATGCCACATCTATCTCCTCTACTGTGGCAGTGATGGTCCTCACATTATGTCACACAGCCTTCCCCAACTCTGGGCACTCTGACATCACTTACAATGAAACACTTGTAGAAAGCTTGCAGGAAACCCAAAATGCCACTCTACATAAAATCTAAACTACTGATACTGTATGTGATAAATTATGCATTAATTGAGTGGCAGGGAAAAATATTAGTTCTAAAGATTCCATGGGCCCCTGAAAGGAAAGGTAATAGCTTTTAGACATGTTCATCTTTCCATAAATCATTAAAATTACAAGCATGTGAGTTTTCAATAAATAATTATTAACTTAATATATTTAAATGTTATACTCTTCAAATAATATCTCTGTTGTTATTATGACTTTAAGTTTATAAGTTGATAACACATAAGAAAATGAAGTACTTCCTTTGAAACCAACATATTTTCTTGCCTCTCTATGTAAGACAGACATGGATAATGTGAGGAATTTCTGAGCTGGGCACACAAATGAAGTTTCATCAGTTGCTTCACCCAGGGTAGGGCTTATGGAACGTGACTGGATCACGCAGGGGCACACAGAGCCCAATGTGCTGTCAGCAGGTAGAGCCTGGTGGGAGAAGGCAGCTCCCTGGGGTGTGACCAGAAAGGTAGAGCCCGGCACCCGGGCTCCTCCCTCTTTCTGTGCTGGTTGGCCTCCCTTCTGTGGGCAGCTTTCATGTCCCGGTCTCTTCTGCCACGTTCTTCCTTCCTTGGCACCAAAACAACCCTCTCATTTTTTGAGGTGCAGTGTCAGGGGGAGTGTCAGGCATTTTTGTCCCAGCAAAAAGAAAATGACCAACAGTCAATATCACAGGACACTGTAGACAGGAAGTATAGCACAATGCCATTGATTGATTTACATTATTTAGAAAATATATATATACTATAAAGAGAACACATTGAAACACTAAATAATTTATACATTTATCTTACTTTTTTGAGCAATAAAATTCTAACAAATGTTTAGTTGTGTATATTTTGCTTGTTATAGTTCCACAACAAGAAATTTCAGTAAAATAATCCCCAAAGATAGAGTTTCAAAATGATATTTCTGGCATCGCTTAACATAGCTTACCAGTCTTAGTGTTCTTACATATTTGTTGAAGGAGAGGGACCCTAGCAGAAGCATTAATCATGTACTAACTTAATCCCAGCCACAAGTGATGTTGATGCCAGACGGTGAGGCAGCTGACAAACATCGATCCTTGTAAAAGGATGGTCGTGGCCATTTCTCCCACTGCATTTTATCCAGAGAAGCATTCTGTCACGGCTGTCAAGGCTCTCCTGCCTTAGCAAGTAAACGATCACTGTGGTTTGTAATAACTGACTTTAAACCCTGGCACAGAGGGGCTGTATCCAGGAAAGGTTCTTGGGAAATGTAAGGTTAAACTGATGGATCACTGGTACTGAAGCAGGGTGGTGTTCCGTATCATTATCAACATCTCAAGGACAGGAAAGAACCGGAAAGGGAGAAGGTGAAACATGCCAGCAGTGGAAGGTTGGATCCAGACCAAGCTGTGAGCAGCCTCAGACAGAGTGCAAGTCTGGGTAACTGTGAAAAAGTGTTCATTAAAGAACAAATAATTGTCAAAGTACAGTTTGCACTGGCAGACTGAAGTGTTTGTCTGTGGACATGGTTATAGGCTAAGGGTAATAATTCACCAGCCCTGGCTGAAATTTCAAATGATAGTAAGGTCCACACTTAGGGATGTTCATATAAACACATTTATGCAATTTAGAGGACTGTCATTTTTTTTTCTGATACAACTATATCAGCCCCCAAGCAGTGCTGATGCCAGGCAGTGATGCCTATATCTTAGGGTTGGTAAGCCTTATATTATCTTTTCTGCTCTAATTCACCCAAAATTTCTGTGCTTTAAGATGATAAAGCTTTATTTTTGTGTTCTCATCATAATTCTTATACTCATTTATAGAAGGAAAAGCTTAGTGACAATGTGCTAGCCTCTAAATTTCTTCCTTATATTGTTGTGTAAAGTTTCAGTTTGGAAAGTATACTTCTTCTGAAAAAAATTTTATACAGTTTGTGTTTTATAAACTACAATTTTAATTCTATCCTTAAATTCAAAGGGACTGTACTTATTCATACAGTACTCCTTTTACTCTTTCCTGCTTTGCTCTTTCCAGACATTTCTTAAATTTCTCTGAAAACAAAAATAATACACAGGTCAGAGGACAAGAAAGTCAGCAATTGTGACAAGGAGCGAACTATTACTTTAGATATTTCTATCCCACGTAGAAATGTACATGTTAATGACCTTCCTGGAACAGGAAATAAGTATCTTGGTGGAGGATGCAATGAAGATGTGAACTCATGAGCAGCAGAAGTCTAAAGAGCAAATAAAAAGGCAAAAATAATGAGAAAGCAATGGGAAGAAAAAGAACATATGAAAACAGTACTGCTTGAATCAATAGGATCTCCACTTAAGTACCTATTTCTTTCAACTCAAACACATCTAAAATAGATGCTGATTAAATGGAAAAGCTTTCTACAGTGTGCCTACTTTCCTTGCATGGAAATGGCCACCTAAATTAAAGGCTTTTGTAGTGAAGATGCTTAGCTCAATGTCCTAGTGTCAACGTGAAAAAGATTGCATTTGTGTAAGAGCAAAAAGTATGTCTTCCCTTTTCCCTGACATCTTCTTCTATGACCTATTGCTATTCTTAATAGAAAAAAAATAGTATTGATACTCTTTTACTTTTTGTGTTTTCATTGACAGCTTGATTTTCCTATGTGCACAAGATATTAACATTATTGGAGCATTAAATGCAGCCTAATCACTATTTGAGGGACCTATGAAAGGTACCTACTTATTTTGTTAAGAAAAGGAAACCAGTCGCAGAACGTTTTTTAAATTGGGTTAGCCCCATGTTCATAAGAGAACAAAAAGTTAATTAAATGAGGACACTCATGGAGGTGCTACATTTGGATTACTTAGATGAGGCCTTGGAGCAAATCATGCTGTGTGTAGTGCTAGGAGATGATAGGCTCAGTTGAGGATCAAATTTTCATTGGTATTCCTTTCTCCCCATTCCCATCTCTGTCTCTGTCTCCAACTCTGTCTATCTCTGTCTCTGTCTCTGTTAGAGACCTCTCAATTCTAATTATGGTGTGAGCAGGTTGTGTGTGTGTGTGTGTGTGTGTGTGTGTGTGTGTATGTGGTGAGGGAGTGGGCTGTCCAACCTAGGCCTCATACATGCTGCAGCTAAGGCCATTATTACTAATTTTAGGGCAATCATACAGAACAAAAATAAATTGTACATAATGTACTTTTGACATTATTTTCTATATTACAAAGTGATCTAACTGCCATAAAAAGTGATAGAAGCTTAAAGACAAGGTTGACTTCTTTATATACAGCAAGAAGCTGAGAAGACTTGTATGTTTTTAAGACTTGGCTCCATCTTGTGGTCCAACATGGCTGCTCCAGCTCCCATTATTATAAATCTGTTTCTGTCTGAAAATAGGAAGTCAATCTTATTCCAAGCACAAGAAGAAACTTGCATATTTACTTCTAAAAATGCCTCATGAATGACATGTCAGTCATACAGTCGGTATACCTCCAAAGAAGTCTAAGAAATGCAGACTTTAATCACTTAACCAAATGCCTAGCTAAAGTACCATTACAGAAAGGAAGCTTCACAACTATTAATTCTGAAGCACACATACACACACACATGAACATGCACAAATGCAAGCTCTTGGCAGGTGTTAATAAGAAAATGGTTTCTAGTTTGGTCCACTTAACGTTCTACTGTGCTATTATTTAAAGAGTTAACATTAAAATAGTCAATTTCCTTATATTTCTTCATTTCTTAGTTGTATAAAATAATCTTCCTTTTTCAGAATTGCTCAAAATTAAATCTTTATATTATTATCTGTGCTATTAACAGTTGTAGGGTAATACCATTTCTCTATGTACACATTCTTGTGTGCCTTCTCTGTTTTCAACACTCTTAGAATTCCTGTTCCCAGAAAACAAGAAATATTGTTAGTTTTTAAAAACAGCAATATAAATGTTGGGTCTGATCTTAGAAGACACATCTTGGTGTCAAGGGCACAAGGCCTGAGATGCCCTCTGGTCCTGTTGTCAGCCACTTCCACCTAATGGATCTGTCAAATGTTCCAACTCTCTGCTATGCAACTAGAACACTATAAACTATACTATTCCTATAGACATTGAAGGAAAATACTTGATTTACTAAATGATTTCTCACTACACAATCTTAGAGGAACAGCTCAAGATGGGAATAAGAGAAGTGGAGAGTTGATCCCATTCTGCACTCTCAGGATCCACAAGACATCCAACAAGCCACTTCACCGCCTTGCGAGCCACTTTCCTCCTTTATCAGAGAAAGCATTATGCTACCTGCCTTGTAGTATTTATGTGATACCCAAATACATTTTATAGAAGCCCTGGGTAATATGAGAGCAATTTTTCCAAAAACAGACCATTTGGATATTGACACCATTACAGGCATTCATACTTAAAAAGCACAGTGTGGATAGTCTATAGCCACTCATGCCAACCAATCAGAAATGAGGAAGGAGCGAGATGGGTGGGGAGGTAAAGCAAATTTAAAAACGATCAGGATGTGTTATATACTTATACCTACTCTCTAAAGTGAGTGTAGATTTCATGTACAGTAAACATGCAGTAATAAAATTGAATTTAAAAAATGAAAGCAGGTGAGTTTAGAAGACATGAAGAAAATATGCATTATTAATAAATGTGATGCTTTAAGGCACTTTTAAATTCACATCAAAGTCCATTCCAAAGTGCAGGGTAACTATCTATCCCCTGTCCCACACACTCACATCTTCCCCCAAGATCAATGTTCCTCAGCACTACAGAGCCATTTCTTATAAATCATGAGCCTATATTCATACATCACTAGTACCAAGTAGGTAGTTTTTATTAGGGTTCTCTCAGTGTTGTACATTCTGTGGGTTTTGATGAATGCATACTGGTATCTATGTATCCTAGTACAACAGAGAATAGTTTGCCTATCCTAAAGCTCTTCTGTGCCTATTCACCCTTTCTTCTCTAGTGTCCTGAAAATGGTCTTTACATGTTTCCATAGTTTTCATTTTCAGATTGGTTCATTTCACCAAACAACATGCATTTGAGATTCTTTCATGTGTTTTTATAGCTTGAAAGATAATTTCTTTTAGCAATAAATTATATTCCTTGTCTGAATATAACACAGTGCATTTACACATTCAGTGTGGAAGAATATCTTGGATAATCCCAATATTTGGCAATTAT
>PVKN010027519.1:0-13504 GCA_004027915.1 Capromys pilorides | reverse complement strand
TGGTCTTTTAGATGTGTGCTACTTCCAATGTAATTTCAGTTACTGCTATACTCTCTCTCAAGTAAATGTTTGGTTTATAAAAAAACAAAAATCATATTAAATGAGAGTAAGAGACTAGGAAAAATATCAAAGATTGACAGGCTACAATTTTGTATATGCTTAAATTCCTCAATTCCTGTGTAAAAATGTGTAACTGCTTTTATCACATTCTATAGAGATCTATTAGAATATCAGTGTTTGATAGATATTACCAATTCCAAGGCTAAGATGTTTTATATTCAGAAAGACAATGTTGTTAAACTCAGGTATCTGTGTTACAGAATAATGATATCACTAAGCTTTTCTTCTGGAGGGTTAAGAATATAAGTTTACAGACCAAAAATTGGAGAAAAAGAAGGGGTAGAAGGATAGCCAATATTTTGGTCCTAGCCCTTCAAGGTCAGTGAGGACTCAGGAAATAAGAGAACCTGTGCTATAACATCCTATAACTTAGTGGTTTCCCAAATTTTCTGTTCAAGGAGATTATGGGGCTACAAAGGAAAGGATTGAAGATATATCTCGTGTAGCCTGGTGTGGTGGTGCATGCCTGTAATCCCAGCACTTGGGAGGCTGAGGCAGGAGGATCAGTGCAAGTTTGAGACCAGCCTGGGCTATAAAAGTGAGCTCAAGGTCATCGTGAACTGCATATGGAGACCCTGTCACAAAAAGACAAAAAAAAAAAAATTTAAAAAAGATGTACAGTGTGCCTAAGGAGGGTCACTAAGAAAGAAAACATTCTCTCAGGCTTTCACAGAGAGCAAATTGGTCAAGCAATGGCCATGACTCATCCAGATGACTGACACTAACAACATTTCTACAAATCACTGTACAAAGTTTCCAAGTAAACCGTGAGGGGATTTAACTGACCTTGGGAGATAAAAAGTTCCATGTTTTGTTATTCAAGTCTTGCTTTAACTTGCCCTTAACCACCCAGCAGAAAATTTTAACCACAAGGCATAAAATATAAAGTTAGTTTAGTATGCTGATCTCTAAAATGCTTAAATCAATAGTTTCCATCATTACCAGTTTTGCCAATAACCCACTGTAATTATGGAATATTGGATTATGTATACAACTACTTTCTCTTAGTTCAATGAGAAGAAAATTTTTTGTACCAATAATGATTAGAAAAATTATCATGTGTACACTCTGTGCTCTGTGTAGCTACTAGGAGGACAACAATATGTATTGTATCAAATACTGGAAACGTACTACTAATGTGTTTTGAAACTGTCACATTGTTATTTCTTATTAAATGTAATAACAAAAGAGAAATATTTCCTCACTGAGAAAAAATTACCTCTTCCAAATTAATATTTTCAAAATACCTATTGCCATGCTGATATTCAATATGGAATGAAGAGTCTATTAAATGCACCCAGAGGCTCCAAATTGAAAAGTAGACCTGAAAACTGGGTAAACAACAATGAATGGATAATAACAATGCTCCTATAAATTTTCTGCTGCATGACAAATAATGAAGTTATAATAAATTGGAAAATCACCCTGTTATGTAGAATTAATTTTCCCAAGATGTACTTGTTTTAGTTTTCTGAACTCCACTTTCTGTAACCGTAATCTAGGAAATGCTAGCATTGCAAAAGAAGTCCATGGTGGTAGCTACCACCATTTCTCAATGTAAATTCTTCTAAGTTTAGTGATGTCCACTATTCCTTCTTAGAAAAATCCTCATCCTTAGTATATGGTTTTTGAGGACCTGAGTAAAACAACCTTTGAGAAAATGGATCATCACTTACTATTGTATTTTCACTGCACATTCAATTGTTTTGTCAGCTCGTTGGAAATCTGTGCGTGAGTTTCTGCCCTGAGAATAACATTGCATTTTCTGAGTTGATTACATTACACTTTATTTGGACTAATAACTAGCAATTTATAAGTGTGCATACCAGAAAGAGAAGTGCAATGGATAAAGGATGAGTAGGACAACCTTAGAATTGTGCCTGGGGTGGGGGTAAAGAAACGTTTCACAAAATGTGCTGCCCAGGAGTTCTCCTCCCTGATCTGCCTCCCAGGTTCCCTCCTCTCCAGGATGGGGTGGTGAAATCACAGAGCTGGATGGGGGCAAGATTATACTATAATTTTGAGTATTTTAACTGTCATATTAGGCATATAATTTTTTATTTGTTACCCAACACTAATTATCTGTTAGCAATGGATACTTTGAATTTCATGATTTATTAAAATGAAAACAATAATGTTCCCCTGATTTTTGAGAAAAGTATTGTATATTCACATTGCACTTGTGTTTTTATTACTGAATTTCAAAACAATTTTTTAATTTTTTTGTCTTTTTGAGACAGGGTCTCGCTATGTAGTTAAGGCTGGCCTTGAGCTCACTTTTGTAGCCCAGACTGGTCTCAAACTCACATTGATTCTCCTGCCTCAGACTCCCAAGTGCTAGGATTACAGGCATGTGCCACCACGCCCGGTGAGTTTTAAAACTTTTGAAGATAATATTTGCATTGTAAATCAGCACTGAGTTCTCTGTCCTGTTAGCACAGTGGACATCATTCCTTGTGCCAGTTGGCTTCCCTGCAGTAAGGAATCCAGGCACTTCTGAGTCTCTCCCCAGTCCTCTTCTCAATGTTTATTTATACCTGCTCTGCTGAATGAAGCGGAAACACAAGGTCACCCTACAAAACACTTTATGTTCTTACGTAGTTTACAAACTCCCTCATTAAACAATCTTTTGGTGTCCACATGCAGTCCCAATCAGATTGCACCCACAGCACGTATATCAGCCTGGAAATGTGAGATTAGGATATTTAATTCTCAGAAACATCAGGTATTTTACATTCGAAATGAGTGCTTTCCTACATAGTCCTGTTGTCTTTTACAACTGTAACATCTTTTTGCAGCTCATTGCTTATTTAATGAGCAAAACATATTTTTTGTCACTTTATAAATGTCTAGGTTGTGTAATATAGTATAAATGTCAGTAATCATCTGGTGCTATACATATCATGTATGCTATCTTTTCCTATAGGATGATTTTAAACTTCTATGTTTTTCATTTCTATTTTATTGTAATATATTGGACAGTGCATTGCTCTGACAATTTACAGGCTTTCTTTCATCTGGATGATTACATAATGACTTGTAATTTCTTTCTTTTTTAATAAACCAATAAAATTATGGGACTTTAAGTAATTTCTAAAGGTTACATATTATATTTTTAATGTTTCTCACTTCAATCCCAAAAAAGATCATAAATTTGCTTTCACTAGAATGTGTTGTCTGTTTCACTGTAGACGTTTAGGGAATGAGAGCTGAGGAAGGCTTGTGAGTGCTATCTCCAATGTGTAGATTGCCTTACATCCCTAAATGCCTTTAACATTTAAAAGCATGAATCATTGCCCATAATTTCATACATTGTTGCTGGTATACTTGTTCTGTAAGCTCGACATCTATCTTACGAATATTCCAATAGTTTTGGTAAGTTGCTATGATTCTAAAAATGTCAGTGGAAAGTCCATGGAAGACCAGTGCAAGTAAAGAAGAAGGGTTTAGGGTGAAGTCCACACAACACTGGGAGCTGAGAAAACCATGCTGAGCAAGAGTCTTTCTAGAGTGTGGACCTCAAATGTGAGGGCCTGATGATGTTGATGCTAAAGATTTTTAGTCAAATGTAGAGTCATCTGTCTTTCCAAGATGAGAAGCAGGATGCATTTATAGTGTATCCTATACTAATTTCCTAAGGACATGAAAATATGAGCACTGAAACAACGTTTAAAGTTCTTTGTTTTCAATCCACTGTACCAGGTGTGATCACTGTATGTTGAGAAAAATATCTGTGCTGTTCATGAATTTAAGTATACTCAGTTAAGTCTCAGTTATCATTCGCACTGAGAAAATTTGCTCCCTAAACACCTGAAAGTTGGAATATATGCTTGGTTTAGCAGCCTCTGATGCAAACCTTCCTGTGTGGGACTGAGAGTGAGCAGCTGGAAGCGAGAATCCCACCAGGCTGAGCTCCAAGGCAGCTCCTCCCCTGGCCTGTGGTATGGGCCCTCCTGCTGGTCCCAAGTTCAGTTCACCTGGTGTACCATGGAGTTTGTTTGGTCCTTCAGCATGGAGTTTCAGGCAGAGAGACCTTGTACCAGGGAATCATTGGCCACCAGAAATTAGCCCGCCCTCTTGTGGATCATGTAATACAGGTGAGTGGTGAACCTGGTGCTGAGTCCTCGCTTGAGGACTTGCTTCTGGGTCAGGATTTCCTAAGCAGCAGTGCTCCTAATTGACGGTGTTCTCTTGAACATCAGCCTCTGACAAAGTAATTTTCAAAAGATCAAAACAAAGCAACCCTGTGAAACATATACATGAAATTGTGGCCACAAATACATTATGGTGTGGAAGTAAGCTAGTTGTGTAACACTATGCAGAGGAACGTGTCTTTTCATTATAAAATCTGTGAGAAAATCATGGTAGACACTGGAATGGGAAATGAAGCTATTATTCTAGATGATTCTTCATACACTGCTTTGGGTTTGTTGAAACATTTGATATTGTGGTAAACAAATTTTTATTTTCCATTTATTTGTTTATTTATTTATTTTGTCTTTTTGAGGCAGGGTCTCGCTATGCAATTCAGGCTGGTCTTGAGCTTCCTTTTTTGTAGCCTAGTCTGGTCTCGAACTCACACCGATCCTCCTGCCTCTGCCTCCCAAGTGCTGGGACTGCAGGCATGCCCCACCATGGCCTGTCTTCTTTTTTTTATTTTTAAACGAATAAAAAGTAGTAAAAAATAATAAATTCATGGAAATGATACAGAATTTCACCTAATTGGTATTAAACAATGTTTGTTATATTACAAAATGCTGGTTTCGTATTAGTTGTTTAGATTCTTATAAATAAGCATGCAAAATTCATAACAAAAATATAAGAAATTAAAAAGGAGAAGAAAGAAAATGTAAACATTAACTGCTCCATTTAATAGACCTGCAGAAGTCAGCAGTGTAACTATCCATCCTACCGTGTATAGAATCATAAATGTACATGTTCCCTTCATTCTCTCTTTTGTCTTTTTCCTCATCCCATCTTCTCCTTCCTTTTGAACCAATTCTTTCCCTATCACAGTATCTATTGTGGCTTTCAGATTACTTTTAGTCTTTCAAATTCTTACACTAGGGAGACTGCCCAGTGTTTCACTCTCATATCTGATTTGTTTTGCATATGGATGTGGTCTCCTGTTCATCCATTCTCCTATGAAAGTCCTGAGTTTATCAATTTTATAGCTGAGTAATAAACCATTGTGTAGCAACACCACATCTTTTTTTCATCTATTCCTCAAGTTGATCAACATTTTGGTTGTTTCACATTTTAGCCATGACAAATTGTGCTATAAACATGGGGCACATAGACTGCTCTGGTATGCTCTTTTAAATTCAGGAAAAATGCACAAGAGGCAAATAGCTTGGTTGAATGGGACCTCAAATTCTAACTTTTTGAGAAATCTCCATACTGATTTCCACAGTGGATGTATCTGGCTACACTCCCACCAACAGAGGAAAAGGCATTCTTTTATCTCACGGCCACTGCGGCATTTGCTGTTGGTTGTCTTCTTGATATCAGCCATTCTTTCTGGGGTAAGATGGAATCTCAGTGCTGTTTTAATTTGCATTTCTATAATCACTACTAATGTTGAATATTTTGTCATATGTTTATTTGCCATTTGTTTTTCTTTATCTGAGAAGTATATGTTCATTTCACATGCCCATTTTTAGTTGGGGTCTTTGATTAGAGTAGCATGATTTTATTTTTTTTAATCTTTTATGTGTTCTAGATAGCAGTCCTTTGTCTCAGAAAAATTCTACATGCATGTGACAATTGATCTGATGTGCCTGGTATTTGTTTTTAACATATTCAGGTCATTTATATTTAATAATTACAAAAATGTCAACACATTTTATATCATATTTTGTAAAGAGTTATGTAGAGTGATATATAACTTGAAGATTAATTGAGAAATAAGTGAACAAACTAACATACAGAGAGATAAATATTTTTCATGCTACATGAAAAATATTTTCCATCTTTATATTTCTGAGCAGTTTTCTAAGAAATCTGTGCAGTAGAATTCACTCCCTCTGTAGTTTTCCATTCTCTGAATCATTGTTTATTGCGAACACATCAGAAATATTGTAGGTCAGACAGTGGAATACTGCCAACCAGTGGAGGTGTTTATATGACATCAGTGAAGCAGACGCAAGCTGGTGATAGGCAAAATACAGCTGTAGTTAGATCTGGGGTACATTCGCAGTCAGTGAACACGCCTTTGCATCCACTTGGATAGCCCTCCTATTTACATCAAGCCTGAATTTAAAAGTGCTTACTGATAATATTATTGTAAGGTGAGTCATAATACAAAAAATTTGGAATCGGTAAAATTGTAATAATAACTTGCAAATAAGAGTGTATAAAATAACTGTAATAGTTGCTAATTTTCAATAGTTTATGTGAGCACATGCGTATAATTTAGGTGCATGCAGTGATTTCACTCATTCTGGTGAATTTGTTCCTAATTGAAATGTGTTAGAAACCTGTTCTTCCATTCAGAGAAGCAGTAGGTTGACTCAGTGAACCTTTGTACTGTTTGTCTTACCATGAGTTTTCTGATTTAACCTGTATAAAATCTATCCTCCTAGCAAGATTCGTTTTCAATTATTTTTGTTTTTTGAAGATTTTGACATGGTTCCTCAAATTGTTCATTTCAATTACTTCTGATATTTTTACAGAGCTGAGCTTCACTCTTAGAAATGCTTTATTTAGCTCCACAGGTTTTAGAACGTGTCTCTTGTTGTTTTGTGTTTTAATGTGCTTTTGTGGCTCATTCTTTTTTGAATATTGATTTATTCTGTGCATTTGTGCAGTTTCCATGTTCTCTTTGGCTGTTGATTTCTATTTTCACTCCTCTATGACTCTGTACTAAGTGTTTATTTTAATTCTTTTTTTTATTTTCTGTATTTAGGACATGGTATACAGGGTCTCTCCACATAGATTGGACTCATAGTGATTTTCCTGTTCCGCTTCCCAATTGCTGGGATTACAGGCACCCACCAAAATACCTTGTATCAGTTACCATCTCAGGCCTCATGATTGGGGCCTGCACAGCACACTGGGAATCGAACCCTGGCCGCTGCACTCTAAGCAAGTGCTTTAGTCCACTGAACTATCATGCTGGCTCTGATTATTTTAATTCTATAAAAATTGTACTATTATGTTTGCCTAGTATAATAAATATATTTATTTTGAACTGTTGCATATACATATTTGTATGAGGTAAGTTTAAATGAAGGAACACATTTAAGCACATGCACAGGATTTACAACCTGAGATTTCAGGGGCCACCTCCAGAGTCAGGGTGGACTAAGGCAATTCAGTGCGGCAGAGCAGAGGATCCAGTGTGTGCTCAAAGCCTCACACTCCCTGCAGGTTTCCCTGTGAGTCCACATCAGGAAGCAAAGGGGCTGCATTGGAAGGTTAGACCTGGATGCACAAAGGGCATCACAAAGCCACAGCGCCTCTGCAGGAACAGAAACCAAGACATCTTTCCCCTTTTCTTTCATTCAGGTTTCAAATCCACTGCTATTTGTCACCTTCATACTCCATGGATCTTTTATCTTGTGGAATTCAGTTATCCAGGAACACCCAGAATTGGACTTAAAGAATCTGCATTGTGTGTGTGTGTTTGCACATTGACACATCAAGGAACTATTGTAATATCTATTGCAATCTGCTTTTACTTCACCATTTCCTTCTATGTCTCCATATTTGTAGCACCTTAGCATCTACAAAGTATCTTTATTTAAATCTGCTTTATGATCAAATATATACTCTACTTTTGAGAAAGCTCTTGGCATGCAGCTGAGAAAATAAAGTAATGAATAAATGTAATAAAATCTTTTTACTAGTTCACAATATTGATGTCCTTGGCCCCATACCTTTTCTGGTTTCACACAAATGAATGACCACAGCCAAGATCTCTACCATATGCAAACTGCAGCATACTCACATCTTTTCCCAAAGTGCATCTGGCTTCATTGTTACCTCCCAAATTAATATGGACTCATCCCGCTTATCTTGACTAACATTACTGTTGTCATTAAGCTTAATGTCGCCTTAAAATTACTGAGCAGTGATCAAAAGTGTCCATTTGAGACTGTTCAGTTCAGTGTTCTTCACACTCTTTGTATAGAGTCACTCAGTCCTTGGCTGCCATTTTCAGCCTCTGCTCTCCACACACAAAATCATACTCTTCACCAATGTCAATGAAAGTAGTCCTGTCTGTATGCACGCACACTTTTTCTTCACATTATGGTGATTTTAGAATAGTAATACAGAAGCACAGTGCAGTGTTGAGATGTGTACTGCATTAATTCTAAATGCCAGAGACACGAGGTTGTACTTCCAAGGGAAGGAATGTACTCATCGGGGCCAACAGAGCTGAGCCTTCTTCCTTCTTGCCTAACAAAAAAGCATGGACCAAAATAAGGGATGCCCTAACGGAGAACACTGTTTATGTGTACCAGAATGAAGAAAATTCTATGGAACATAACTGTACTTACTAAAATAAAACAGAAATCCCTCACATCTCTCATCAAATTCATAATCCAAGAAATATTAAAATTTGGGATGAAAAATTTGTTTAAAACACTGGATTATAATATATTATGCTCAATATTTCATTATATAAAATTCTGCATGCAAAAACTTAGCACTTAACATTTACATGAAAATTGCTTGTCTTAAATGTAGCATTGATTATGTTAGGGAATGAAAATAAAAAAGATTTAGTAAGGAAATCACTTAAAGAGATGTTGATTTCTTTAATATTAACTTGTCTGCAATGCACAAATAAGAATATATATTATAAACCAGGGTTCCAAGGAGAACTATTTATGATGAGGCAAATACTTCAGATCTGCTCAAATTTGGGAGCATACGTCATTACAGAATAAATGAAATAATCCCTGGTATGCCATGCTGGCCAAACCTCCAGGGTGCGCTGAGACAGCGACTGAGACTGGGTGTGTTGGCACACCCCTGTAATCCCAGCACTTTGAGAGGCTGAAAGCAGGAGAATCACTATGAGTCCAATCTATGTAGTGAGGCCTTTGTAGACACTGCATCCCCTGTCCTAAATGAATAAAAAAGGAATAAGTGAAATAAGGCAATTACTACTTTGAATTTATAGTTTATTTTACAACTCGCATATTTGTACATACATATTTGCAATAGTTTCTGCATTGTACAGGTGAGAATATATTTTAAAGGATATTTCATAAAACATATTAAGGATGCTTATGAAAAAGGACAAACATCAGGACAATTAAGAGAATTTTTAAAAATATCCTTTGGAATGATAAAATTTGAAATTCACATCATACTTCTTTGAGAGCTAAAATTACATAAAAATTGGCAGGCCTTATTTTAAGGAAATAAACAGTGAAATTTTATTTGTTTTCTTCAGGAGAAAATGATTTTAAATGACAAAAGCTCATTGATACAAGGTTCAGCTCCACAGGCAGCAGTGGGATCCTCTGACTCTGCACTTCCCTGGGCAAAAGCGTCCTCTGCTTGGTTTCTTATTATACAGAGGAAAGCCCTGAATAACCCAGTGAGGCTGCAGTAGGCACTGAGCATACAGAGGCTGTTAGGACTCTGTTGAGAGGCACGCTGAGCCTTGTGATGGAAACCCAGCAACTACCAAGCTTCAAGTTGAAAACAAACTTGCAGGACAAAGGGTAAATTTCACGATGATGAGAAACTGGAAAGATGCTATTAATCATTTACAATTCCTTAGTCATTTACAACCCCTCTTAAGTGTTTCCTAAGTACAAACTTACATGTTTTCCAGGTACAGTAGATAAACAAACACCTGAAGAATGACTTTAAATAAAAGTTTGAGTGGCCCATGAATTTGGATGGGGAAAATGTCAATTCTCAAATTGCAAAATCAGTAAAAAAGGTGTGCATTAATTATGTTGGGTGAAGCTTTACCAGAGATGAGTGCTTGCTTCAGCAGTACATGTACTAAAAAATTGGAATGATACAGAGAAGATTAGTATTGCCCTTGCACAAGTAGGATATGCAAATTTGTGAAGTGTTCCATATTTTTAAAACAAATTCCAGCCCAGACTGCTATATCCAACAGAACTCTTTCAAGTAGGAGGGAGAACTGAAATACTTCCATGAAAAGAACAACTAAAGAATTTCATGATATCAAAGCCAATCCTGAACAGACTACTAAAAAATATTTTAGAGAGGGACCAAAACAAACTGAACTCCATGAATGAGAACAAAAATAACTCACCAAATAAGGCAATCAATTCAATTCAGGATGTAGAAGAATAGAAATCTTATCCAACCCACCTGTACCAGGGAGGAGGCATCATGACATGTTGGCCACCCAACTATGGGTGAAAGACCTAGAGTGAGTGTGGTGTGGAGTCCCAACAAAGCCCCCTTGTCAGAGGGTAGAAGAGCCATGGCCAGGGAACATTCACTGCACACAGTTCAGTCACATGGAGTCAGAGTGTGCTGTACTGACATATTGTTCATTGTATCATGTGCTCAGAAGCAGCACAAAAGTGCAGAGTGTAGACATCACCTTTAACAGTGAGAACAATGTTGTCATTCATTTCTACTGTGAGTCCTCTCCTGCTGTGCAATATAGGGACACTGGCTGTAGGATTTTGGATTAAAATAAATTCAGTAAGTTTTGTTTGGTTTGTGCCCTATCTCTGCTTGGAAAATTTATTGAGAGACAAAAACATTTTTTAAACTGCCTTCATATATATTCTCTATATGTGATTTCTCTGTGTACTATTGAAGGACAATAGTTTGAAATCTTTCTCATGGATAACATTCATATGATTCTTTTCCTCTGTGTGTTATCTCATGTCTATCTAGATGAGGAAATGGCATTTTGTTCCACAGGTGACATCATTACGCTTTCTCTGCTGTGTGTTTTCTCATGCCTCATAAGGTTAGATGATTGAGTGAAAGCCTTCCCACATAGATGGCACTCATAAGGTTTCTCTCCTGTGTGTGTTCTCTGATGGCGAACAAGATCAGAAGACCTAATGAAGGCCTTCCCACATCGATGGCATTCATATGGTTTCTCTCCTATATGTGTCCTCTCATGCCTAGTAAGGTTAAATGATTGACTGAAGGCCTTCCCACATAGATGGCATCCATATGGTTTCTCTCCTGTGTGTGTTCTCTCATGGCAAACAAGATCGGAAGACTGAATAAAAACCTTGCCACATAGATGGCATTCATATGGTTTGTCTCTTATGAGTGTTTTCTTATGAATTTCGAAGGTTTTAAAACGAGTAAAAACTTTTTTACACACATTACATTCATAAGGTTTTTGTGCTGTATGTGTTCTCTGATGCTTAGTAAGGTTCGATAATTGAATGAAGGTCTTCCCACATAAGTGACATTCATACGGTTTTTCTCCTGTGTGTGTTCTCTTATGAATTTTAAGTGTATTATGATGAGCAAAAGCTTTTTGACACACATTACATTCATATGGCTTCTCTCCTGTGTGTGTTCTCTGATGCCTTCTAAGATTATATGGTTTAGGGAAGGTCTTCCCACAAAGAAGACATGCATATGCATTCACTCCAGTGTGCGTTCTGGTATGGTTTCTCAGGCTACATAGGTCATTGCACATTTTGCCACACTGATGACATTTATAAAGTGTTTCACCAGTATGTGTTCTGTGATGCTGATAAAATTTAGAAGACTGATTGAAGTTTGCTCCCGACATACAGAATTCACTTCCAGATTCAGTCATCTTGTGTCGTCTGAATGCAGACTGATGTTTGAAGGTTTTCCTACTCTGATTGCTTTCAAAATCTATCTCTTTACCCTGTGAATTTTCCTAAAGAATAAATTTGAAGTATTAGTGTGATTTAAAATAAAGGCAATTCATAGATATGTAAGTTATAAGCTTTTAGTAATGTATTTCTTAAATGTGTAACATTAATTTTCATTTTTCTCTATAAATCATACTGTGTTTCCTGAGCGATTACTATGTAAAAAAGGGTTGGTCACATTGATACTGTGTATAACATTGTTGTAATGAAACATACCTCTGTCTCTTCATGTTTAATTCTTAAGAAAGTATAGTTCTCCCTGTAAGCATGCAGTGCTAATGTAGAATGTGGTTTAAGAAATTTATAAAGTTGTAGGTATCAGCTAAGCCTCTTAATTTCAATTGAATTGTGTTTGTCAGTATAACTGATCCTTTGGGGTAGGAAAATCAACTGATTTTTATCACATACTATGATAGCTTCTCCTGTTATGTCAGCTACATAATTAGTGAATTCAAGAGGTAAGAGATTTAGTTTTACTTGAATATTCAAGTATGCTAATACCAGGTAGGAAAAATATTTTTATCTACAAATTACATGGAAGCTATGACCAGATTAATACTGGTGATTTAGGGGCCAGCGAGATAGCTCAGTGGTCTAAAGCACCTGCTTAGGCAAGCTTAGGCAACCATAGGGACTGTGGTTCCATCACCAGCACCATATGCTATGACAGCCCCACCCCCACGGCAGGCTGACTGGGCTGTAACATTAATAAAAAGGAAAAAATAGAATACTGGTGATTTAATGTGTATCAGAATTTGGTGAAAGTCTTCACTTTTTCTTATGGTCCCAGATAAGAGTTCAAAACTAATGTTACATTCTAAATAATCTCAACATATTCAGAGCATATGATTTAGAGATTACTTCATATTGTTGTACAGAAAGCTATGATACATGAACACTCACATTTCTCAGTGATAGCACTTCCATACCTGTGCTAGCATTCATGTACAGAAAACTTACCCTGGGCTTGATGGTGTGTGTTTTACTCATTTTCATATATCCAGTCATTATCTTTCTTTTTACATTATGTGTGTTGTTTTTATCTGCAATTAGAGACACAAATAAGGGACATGAAATTTTAATTTGAAAATGATAAACTCCATGAAGTGCCACATATCTGCTGCTGTGCCATGGGCAATTATGTTCAGGCAGCACGAGGATTTCACAAGTAAATAAATCTTGGAGTATGTACAAGTACATAGAGATGGCCTGACGAATTTCTGAGTTCTCACTAGTTTATGCCATACATCTTGTTAGAAATAAAATACTGCATGGAACCTGATGATAATGGGAACACAAAAATTCTCAAACTTTGGGACACTTGAGTGCTCTTCTAATGTGTAATTATTTACAATTTATGAAATCTAAGATAGCTGCAGAAAAAAGATTTAATGTCAAATTAATAACAGTAACAAACCAAGAATATCCATTTAAATAATATCTGTGCTACAATTCATGATTAGATTTGAATTAAAGCATTAATAACAAAAGAAATTTTTATGTTGTAATGTTTAAAGTGTTTTTCTAGTTTGCTTGTAGGTTTCCTGCATAAGAAGCTC
>PVKN010027518.1:0-13504 GCA_004027915.1 Capromys pilorides | reverse complement strand
TCATTGTTCTACAAATGTCTTCTAGAAATTTTCATTTTGGGTAGAAACAATTTTCAAAGGGAAAAAGCAGCCTCAATAGGTACTTTGAGTAAAACTTTCTTGCTATCTGAAACAACAAAATGATATTCAGAGTAAGTTAATATTAACACTTTAGATATTACATCAGCAAAAAAGCCCTTTAGAAAAAACCCCAATATATATGAATGTATAAAAGAGCTCTAAACACCGTTTTGCCATTTAATGTCTACGTGACTTTTGGGTTTTCTCTGATTTTACATCCTGATGTTGACTGTTTCAGTCTATTTTACACACGGTTAAATGCAAAGCAAAAAAAAAAAAAAAAAAAGTGAGTGTACATTATTTGCTTTACTAAGTAATAGCTGAGCTTTGCATTTGAACATTTTATCTATTTTCATGAGAGTTTGCTTTGGATCAATCAAGCTGTTGCTTTACCATCTCCTATTTTTAAGTGCCATTACGGTGGAAAACTTATATCTCAAAACAAAATGGATTTGTCAAATAATAACTAGATTTTCTATTTACACATTTTACCTGTTTGATAATCATTTGCCAGCTGTCTGTGAAATTGTTGATTGATCTCATGTATTCAGGTTAAGTTACTGAGGAGTCAGGAAATTGTATTTTGAAACAAACTGAAATTTTCATGTGTCATAATAATCAGATTTTCTTTTTGGATATTTTATACATTTTCTAATGACAGTATGCTATGGATCCATGTACCTGCTGATTTATTACCTAAATCTGATTTCATTTCTAGTGTAGTAGGCAAATTTATTTCTAAAACAAAGTAGTATTTTCAGTTGTCGAATACTAACTGGACCTTGTATAGCTCATCTTACTCATTTTTATAGCCCTTTCCCACAAATCTAACAGCTGTGATACCTCATGTATGTAGCATAACATCTAGTGTTGTGGGAAAACTGCATTTCTAAACAACGTAAAATTTTCACTTGTTTGTGATTTTGATAAATGTGGTGTTTTCAGATTACATTCTCTCCAAAATAACCAGTTTGCCTTGCTTTTCTACTAGTTGTCCACATTTACACTACCTACTCTTTAAAAAAAAACTTACCTTTCCCTGTTTCATATCGCAACACCTATAAATGCATATGCTACCATTCGTTTTCCTTCCTATTCCCAGTGTGAAAAAGACTGTAGGGGAATAGACGGCAGGGGCTTACGCTGTCAGCAGCTCTTGGGCAGCAAGGGGAGACCGCACGCTCGGCTCTCTTTCAGCCCAAACTTCGGTAGGTGCATCGGCAGGGTGTCTCTTTTTCTATCCATATTATTCTCACATTTGCCACAGAGACAGACAGATGTGTACCTAACCCAGACCTTGGCTCAACCTTAGCACCTAATTCTCCAATCTTCTGTCTCCCCATTTCTGGAAATATTAAGTCTAAACCAGCAGGGCATTTAAAAAAAACCAGAGCCCAGGGCTGCTAGGTATCAACAAGTTGTTTCAAATCACTGTTTTTTGACTTAAGAATTTTCAGGTTGGTAGCAACAGATAGTCTTGGTGCTTTGAAAGCCGTTTTGCACTGATTGCTTTTCAGCTAAATTTTCTCTACATAATTCCCAGTGTTTTATTTTTTAAACAGTGTGACTGTATTAAAGACAGTATTGAGTTAAAACAGAAAAAGAAATAACACCTTTCTCCCACTCGTGTAAAGCATGATACTAGAATAGACATTGCCAGTGCTTCTCCTTCTCTTCAGGGCTTTCCTCCATGCACACGCATATTTTAATATTACTGTCATTTTAATGTGCACAGCTCTTTCATGCTTTGTTTTGAAAAGATAAGTGAATATTGCTTTCAGTGAGCAGCTCTCAGGGCAGCGGGCTGCTCTTGGATGTGAAATAGCACGTAGGCCGATCAGTAGCATTGCCGCGTGAGGGAGAGCAGGTAGCCGGGCAGCCGCAGCCTGTGTCAGTAGGTTTGAGTTAGGAAGTAACCCTGGCAGAGTCACGGGCCTCTGCCCTGGGTAGTCTCTTCTTTTAACATCTGCATGAGTGAATTTGCAGGTCTAGAGGCTCTTTAAAATTCATGGGTGACTGGAGAAAGCATAACTGGTACAAGTAGATGACAGAATTTAGAGCTAAACCTTACTGTGTACATAGGGTACAGTGCTGTGCTGAAAGCAGAAAAACCCCAAAACTTTGTACAGTAGATGTGTCATAATGTACTGGTGTGAAAGAAAGGAGCAAGCTTGTATGGTGACAGTTCTTTAGGAAAAATGTTGGTAGGATGAATCAATGGCACAGTGTGACTTAAAAGAAAGAGTTAGGGTCTGCTGAGAGTGTAGTGTCCGTATATCGCAGAGATTAATAATACCTCATTTTAATCAACCACACGTGTTGCCTGTGTCCACTTTGACCCAATACATTGGAAGAGAGATACGGACAAATCAGATTAAGTCCAGGACAGGCTGGGGCTGGGAGAGGTCTGGCGTTTCTGCCCTAGGAGGTATCCTCCAAGCTTCTGGACATACTTGTTTTAGCAGAGTAAAAGCAGATAGGAATTCCCTTCTGTTTGGGGAAGCAGAAACCTCATCAGTAGGTGAAAGATACACAAAATTTTCCACAGAGGACCTTGCTGTTAGTGCAGCTGAGCACAAAACATCAAGTTGACTTGGTCTAAGCTTTTAGGGTAGCAGAAACAGTCTCCTTCCTTGCAGCACTTACTTGGAAGGCCAGGGTAACATGCTGGCATGGTAGACATCCATACTTGGGATAGAAAGGTTTTTTTTTTTTCCTGATAAACTGTCTGAAAAGAGTGGTCCTGTGTATTGTGAGTTAATCTCTTGAAAATAGCTGCAGCAGGGTAATGTGACACTTCCCCTTTTCTGTGTCCCGTTCCATTTCAAACATTAAAAACCCGAGAAGAAAATACAAGGTTTTATATGTTCTCCTTGCACAGTGGTGCGTTTTTAGATTGCTTCCGAGAGTGCCTCTTTCTCTGGTATTTCTTGTCTCTCGAGCCGGCTTCTCAGGCAGCATGGCTGTGGATGCTGAGGGTGTCCAGGGCGACCGGGAAGCCAGGAAGCAGGCAAGAAGCTGGCAGCTGGCCCAGAACAGCCCGGTCCTTAGCACCCTCTTCCCCAGGGTGAAATACAGGGGCAACTGTCCCTTCCGTAACTGTCCCTGTCCCTTGCAATATCCTACCTCTCTTGGCAATCCTTGCAGTTACAAGTTTTGGTTTGCAGTAGCAAAATGAAACCTTCCCGTCATAAGTGGCTTCTCTACCTGCCCCTTAACTCTGCCTAGTGTCAGGTTAGCCTGGTATCTGACCCCTCTCGTGGACACACACGCTCTTGGTCTTGGGCAGCTCTTTCCTGCCTGTTTATCTGTCTGCCTAATGATTATTTATTTTGATTGTCACATCACATCTGACTTTGAAAAATGCAAGTGCTCAGAATGAATTCATGGAGGGTGGAGAGCGGCCCTTCTGGGCCCCTCTTTAGAGCAGCTCTTCTAACTCCTCAGAAACTGTTTAGTGTTCTCTTGCCGGAGACACAGCACAGGATGGGGGACTCCACAAGAGAGGTGAAGGAAGGAGAGACCCCTCTTCTCTCATCTTTTCTAATGGACTTTTGCATGCTGCTTTTACTCCTGCAAACCAGAACTGTCTTCACTGCACCGATTAGGTCAGACATAGAGGCACCATCACTCTGACCATAGGAAGCATATTTTGTAACGTTGAACAACTTTCTCCTCCTTGTATTCTACTTCTCGTAAAAGTGCCACACACTTTTGTGGCATTGCGATGCTGCACAGTGCTGGCTCATTTTGCAGCGGCTTGAGGTGCCACAAACGCTCGTGGGTTGGATTCACACTTCCAGAGAAAGCCCCTCCTAAGTGAGGTTGCTGCTTCACAGCCACTCAAAGACATGTGGGCAGCTGCTAGCAGTTCCTTGGAATGCTGTGGTGGGGAGACAATAACCCCCCACGGCCAAGGCTTAAAACTGTTATCTCGGAAGACAAGTTGGTGGCATTACAGTATTCACTGCTGGTATAATTCTTGTTATAGTAACATAACAGAAACATGAATATATTGGTAGAATTAAGGTGCTGTGTCCTTCCTGGTGGAATTCTCTCTATGGTGAGATTTTGCCTCTACCACTTTTCGTGCACTATGTAATAGTGGTTTAAATGCATTTTATTGTTTATAAATTACTTATCTGTAGCACATTTCACTTACTGTCTGATTACCTTAGACTAATCAGGTTTTTAGAATGAGTCTTTGGAAGCCTTAACCATGGGAATCGCCACAGATCTGATGTGACATAGGACAGACTTTCTTTTCTGGTAAATGAAGCAGCTCCTTGCAAAAATGTTTAGGAGTTAGACGGCTTTTGTGGAATTCTTTCGCATCTTTTGGCTTTTCACTTACTCTTCCGGCCACCACTTTGATTATTATGGAGATTGGGGCTCACTGTGGATTTGAAGGAAGAGATCACAGTTATTTTCCTATGGAAGTTAAAGTGAAATATTTTAGTTCCTATTTCTTCAACAACAGTCCTGAAAGTATAGCTGCTCTTTACCTCTGCATGGAAAAGAACAGAAGAAATTAGCTTCAAGGTCTTTGGTTTTTTCTTTGCAGCAAATTAATGTTTTTCAGTAGACCCGGCTTTTGTCTGCTATGAAATAGTTAATCATGTAACACCTTTAACATCTTTCATTTGCCGCAGTTGCCCACTTCACTTTAATCAAAGACTAGAAATGGAAACAAAGCAGGTCTCTCCATCTTTTAAGAATCTGAAACGTACATTTTTTTTTTTTTTTTTTTTGGTCTAACCGTTTTTTCTTCTAAAAGTTTAGCTTACAGATACCCTAGTCATAGTGTTGGTATTGAAAGATAAGGATGTTTATTTTAGTATTGATGATAATGAAAAATTAGGAAAAACTTGATCATCCTTATAAATTAATGATTCTTTTATTCTTAGTTATTTAGTTAGTTTTGGAACATTGAGCTATCAGGGTTTGGGAATACTGGGTAATTTGAGGTGCTGTGTTAGATGGTGGGGAATACATGGTTGTGGCCAGGATAGAACTTTTTATCCTAGAGGGGTTGATGAAGATTAATAAAAGTTTATTTAGATTAACCTTTGTGAAGATTAACGGAATGATCTCACATGTGATAGTACTCGTATGCTAAGTTCTACAGATATTACTTGAATGTCTAAATGTCTACATAGCAGATTTGGCCAGATTTTCTGAGGAAATAGCCTGACTTGAAGAATGAGTAAATAGTAGTGAAGGGGGGAGGGTATGTTTAAGACAAAAAGAAGAGCTCTGGGGAGCACCCAGGGCAGATAGGATGCATGCAATAAAAAGTGCCAGGAGAAGTCCAGGGGGCTGGCGCCACAGGGACAGGGAAGGATGAGGGCAGGGAAAGAGGGTGTGAGCGGGGTGAGAGACTTGGCAGACCAGCTGGGGGAGTTTGTCTTTAGCCTAAGACCAACAGGAAATCGTGGAGGGGTTTACACAGGACAATATCAGATTTGCATTTCAAAAAGTGTGCTTTCCCCTCTTTGTAATAAGATTGCGGGGTGTGACTAGATTGCAGCTGAGGGTGGTCTGCAGGCTCCAGCACTCCAGGGTACACCCCATGACCTCGGGGACTGCGGTGCCGCCAGCATGGTGAGAAGAGGAGGGATATTTTGAGAAGATAAAAGTGACCAGCTATTGGAGTGAATTTTGGGGAGGGTTTGTCAGGATGAAATGGTAAGAATGATTTGGGGCTTTCTGGTATCTGCGTGAAGGTAGATCTAACCCCACACAGGGTCCAGCGGTGCTGAGGAGGGTTAGCTTGCAAGGGAAACATCACAAATCCACGTCTGGCCAGGCTGAGTGCAAGGTGACAAGAAATAAATGATGACAGAGGGCCTATAACAGAAAGCTGGGCACACTTCACATGTGGTAGGAGGTAAACAATTTCAAGATGCATACGGAGAGAAAAAAAGTGGGACTCCCACTGTGGAGAAGAGCGTGGCACATGGATGTTTGCATGCACAAATACATGTCACATAGTCACTGGGTTCATAGGATGAGAGATTAGCAGGCGTGAATGCCCTAGGCGGTGGCATGAGGACATCAGCGAGAGACACGCGAGCATTTTTATAGCTCCTGCCTTTCGTGTTTCGTGGCAGAATGTTAGCACAGTCAGAACGCATGGCTTCTGGAATACAGTAAGTCAGTGGCAATTTTTAAAGCAAACACCCCAGATGAGAAAATTTCTCTTTTAGAGGTTTCTTAATTGCAAAGTTCGTGGAAGTGTTATGATGCTTCTTTTGAGCAGAATTTTTTCCTGCAGCTTTCACTTTGGGACCCACGAGCCTAGCTGTACACTTTGCCTTTTGATCCTTTTCCCTAGGTTGCTCTGTGACACTAGGTTTCACACAGTGCTTCCAATTCTGTGTCCCACCTTTCACTAACTCTGTAAATTTTAGAATGGTCTTGCATTTTACCGATAAGGACGTTAAGTTGTCATGATGTATGTGTGGATCAACTGTGCATATTATATTTCCCTTCTGGGGCTTCTGGGGCTACTTTTTCATTCAGTATTTCTGTGACAGTACTGCCTTCAGGAAAGGACTTGGGAGCTTTTCTTCACAGGCCGTTTGAACAAACTAGCAAACACTACCTCAAGAAATGTGAACTTCCCTAGTAGCTTATTAGCTTGATGAACTGTCCTAGCAAACCACACTTCTTCTGTTGGCTATTTAATTTTGAATCCTGTGTGCGTGTGTGTGTGGCATTGTTTTGCTTTTGTTGTATGACTCCTTACAGTAAATATGTAAGATTTCGTGTGTATCAAAGAGGACACACATCAAAAGCATTTCTTATTCTATCTGGGTCTTTTCTGTGGCTATCAGCTCATCTCTCCCACTGAGTGCTGGGAAGGAGGATGCTCCGGGCTCTGTCTTCTTAGCCCTCCGGTGCTCACAGAGTAGGGGCTGGTTTGATGAGGACTGCGGGTCTGTTTGCTGTGCCTCAGGGGCCCCCAGTGCTTAGTCAATTCTGCCATGGAAACAGTCACTTTTAATTGTCATGATGGTAGAAGAAATGAGAGTGCCACATAATTCCAGCTGTGGTGATTTTTTTTTTTTTTTTCATTTGAAGGCTTATTTAAAAAAATCACATTGAAAGAAATCTTAAGGTTTTCTTCACATTAGTTGAAAAGTGAATATAAAAGTACTTCTGTCTTGAGGTTATATTATGTGCTAAACACTCTGATAAAGATTTTCAATGTATGATCTCATTTAGTACTCATCACAGTGCATCCGCGAGGTGGGCCCTGCTCCACTCCTGCCAGATAGGGAAGCTGAGAGACAAAGACACGCGAGACCTCAGCCAGTGGACAGAAGCTGGGCTCTGAGCCCACCACCACTGCAATGTCAGGGTTACACACAGCCTTTCTGTATTCCACTTGTTTTTGACCTTCTGTCTTACCTAACCTTTTAGCTTGTACTCATTTAAATAATGATAAAATTATAAAATCTGAATCCTTTTCAATGGCATGAAATCATTACCGGGTTCTGCCCAGCCAGGCATTTCTGTTGGAAAAAGCTTGCCCGGGGCTGCATCTTCCAGCTGTCTTGGTTTGGCGTCTTTCTGTTATGCTTCTCCTCAAGGTGTCTTGGAGAGGTTGTGTTGGAGAATTCTTAGCAAAGTCTTTTCCCCTCTGTAAGATCTCACTGCCATTTACATTTTCCTTTCAGCAAACTGTTTGTTTTTGTTTTGGTGTACAGTGCATGTGATTTTTTTTTTCCTGTCTGGCAGTGGCATTGCCTTCTAATTGATAAGTCAGAACAATTCATTATTTCTAGGAATAAGAATAAGTTACACATGGCATCCAGTAATAACAATAATATCTCAAATTACATTAAAATGTATGATTTGCAAACTGATTTCTTATTTTACTATTGGGATGTGGAATGCTGTGTGTGTGGCATAGAGTACGTGGTCGGACACAAAATAGGTTCAAGAGCCAACTCTGCCACTTAATTAACATGAGACTGATGAAAAGTTACGTAATTTCCTAAGCCTTTTCTTCATTGTAAAATGGAGCTAATGCCACCGTTTCACAGTTTATGGTGAAGAAGAAATTAGTGTGTATAAAAAAATCCTGGCTGTAGTCAGTTAATACTTCACTCTCAAAGCCTGGTAGCTAATAACAGGCAGTAATGGTCAACTTTTTTTTTTTTTGAAGACAGACATAGGAAAAAAAATTTTAATGTGAGAAGCAATTTTAAAAGTGCTGAGAGTTGGGTGCAGGAAAGGGAGAGAAAAGCAACGTGGCTACTCGGTGAGGTGGTGGTTTAGAGACAGCGAGAGAGGCAGGGAACAGAAGCTACGCACCCAGCTCTTGGTGACAAAGTCTTGGATCCCTAAGACTAGAATATGAGAAGGGGCATCACGGGGCAAAGAAAGATTTGACAGTTTGAGTCTCAGGTAAGTGTGTTAATCAGATTAAATTTCACGTGGCATGTCCTGCTGTTCCCTTGGACAGGGATGACTGGGGAAGTTATTAGTTATTCTTTCTGCCCCTTGACAGTCTGATTAGCTCATCAGCAATCAGTCACTCCTCACAGCTCTTTAACTGCTTTTATTAAACAGCAACCCTGTCTTTCCCCAGTCTGCAGAGTACTCAGTCTTGGGAAGAAGGAACATCATTTCAGGGAGCGTTTCCTCCGGACCAGATGGAATGGAATCATGCCGTTTCTAAGACTCGAGATGAATCACAGAATCTTAAGACTCAAACTTGCAGCGCTTGGTGGTTTCCAAGGGACTGGAGGGCGTGTCAGCAACTTTCGCATTAATTCAGACTTCAAATATTTGGAGAGGAAACATTGAACAGTTACCTATGTTGTGTACAGTGATAGCCCAGCTGAGCATGCAGATGTCTGCTTACAAGGGGCTAAGTAAATGCAGGACTCGTGATGGTCTTTGCTTTTCTGTTTGTGCATTAGAGCAAGGCTCAGACCCAGGAGAAGCTGGAGTAGAGATTATCACGAACCTGGTGAACACGATGGAGTTCTCGCTCTTGTTTTTAAGACTTCTGAGGATTGACTGTTAGCTTTGTTAGCCCAAGAGCTAGTTTCTACAGATGGACATTTGTTTACGCATCATACTTAATCATGAAATATCGGGCATAAGAAAAATACTGTAAAAATGTAGTCTCATTTTCCCGTTGAAGGAAGTTTGTTTTCACAGAAAAAGAAAATGCATTGGTCTTTTGCTGATACAGAGGAATCAACAAAAAACCTTTTCTAGTGGGTGCTCTCTAGTTAGGGTCCAGGTCGCAGTCACCATCTGTTCAGGAAGTAAATGACATGCACCTGCTGCCTTGGACACCCAATTAAAAATAGTTATTTTCATGTTCCTGAGATTTCTCTCACCAGATGTAGGACGTGAGGGTCTAAGCAGCCGCATTACCTGTGGCAGTGGATCTTGCCTCCGGTGACATGGCCTGGAGTGGGGAGCCAAAAAAGTGATTTTTATTTAAATTTATAGCGCTCTCTTTTTCTGTAAAAACCATTATACTATCCTTAAAAGAAAATTAAACCAATGGAGATGGGTTTAAATTATTTTACCCAGCTGTTTTTTTTTTTAAACAATTGAGATACCAATCAGATTTACTTCTCAAATCCAGTAAAAGCCAGTCTAACTGTTCTTATGTGAGATCCAGATAATCTGAGCCATCATGCTAGTTCACCTGCCAACAACATGAATTTACATTAAGTGATAGAGGTCAAATTCTAAAAGCAAGAGTATATAAAATCAAAATTCTTAGATTAAGAGTTATACTGTAATTCCTGTAAGTTTCCCATAATGTACAATATGTGTAGTTTTGTATCTGTGGGTCTGAGCGGTAATTCTTACGTGCAAAGTGGCCTGACAACTGCTGTGCTAGGACAGGGAGAAAAACAAAATAGGGCTTGTCTGGCGCTCGGTGCATTCTTTCTTTGTGATAACCACTCGGGACACACAGCAGTGGGCCATTCCAGAGAGTGTCTCCTTGTTTTCAGTATTCGTTCTATTTGGCCTTCGGATTAAGCCTTCATAACCTCCAGACACACTGGTAGATTTGCTGGTTTCATCAGGGTGGAATTGGGCAACATGCGCAAACGTCCTTTGGTCAGAATCTAGCGACCCAAAGCAGTTAAGTCTACACGTCGGCTGCTGGATCCACGTATACACTGCTTCTTGGAATGTCGTGGAGAAGAATGTAGCCCCCTGTTTACTGTCGTTCTAGGTTGTGCTTCCCCGCTCTCAGACAGTGACTTGAATGTATTTGGAAGTTGGAAGGAGGGTAGGGTTTTGAGTTCAAAGGCCAGCCCTTTTTGGTGGTTGTAAGTCATTCAGACAAATATTTCATATTCCTTAGATTTCTCATGCCTTTTGCTTGGTCTTCTAGAGCTCGCAGTTGTGTGTAAGAATCACTTAATGACATTGTATAACATCTACCTGGACTCTCTGTGGTGGAGTCACGAATGTATATACATTCATTGTGTCTTTCTGGAGCACAGAGGAATATAGGTTGTTCAAGTGATTCTTTAATAACCAGCGTGTTACTTTTGGAACCTTGTATTGAGGGCAAAAAGTATTATGTTATAAAACACTGTTAACATTGCTCATGGTGTAGTTTAAATTACTAGGAAACACCTATTGTATCTTTCATTTGGACTTTAAAGTGCATGATTTCAGTTATTAAGCAAATCAACCATTACTCAAGTCATTTATAAGACTGATAAGTAGTGTACTTAAATTTTATGTAGTTTAAAAAAGTAAATATCAACTACATAACTAAGTACCTTATGTGATGGGGTGGTAGGACCTTTGATTTGCCCTGTACATTATCACAGAAATGATCACCTTATGTGTTTTTAATAACTTTTTTTTTTTTTTTTTGGTGGTACCAGGGATCGAACTCAGGACCTTGTGCTTGCCAGGCAAGCACTTATTCCACCAAGCTATCCACCACCACCCCCAGCCCAATAACTTGGGCTTCGAATTAAATTTCTTTTCCATTTTAGAGGGAAACTTGATATTTCTCAGAAGCTCACGATTCAGAAATTTAATTTGAAATGGAAATACACACTTCCTCTCTAGGTGATGAAAGTGGGGAGCTCTTGTGACGTTGGCTTTGGTGTCTCTCAGTAAATGTCTTGTCCGTTTTCACCCCT
This sequence comes from Capromys pilorides, assembly GCA_004027915.1. NCBI lineage: Eukaryota > Metazoa > Chordata > Mammalia > Rodentia > Capromyidae > Capromys > Capromys pilorides. Next base: position 2,291 of record PVKN010027518.1, on the reverse strand, counting down.
GATACATTTTCTTCGTTGGATTATGCCCATGTGGTTCTGTCCCTTCTGGTTTTCTTGTGGGGGTTGTACCCCATCAACAGTGGTCTTTTTCTTTATCTTTAGTCCGTTTCCCATCTTTGCCTTGGCTGATTTGCAACATCAAAATTTCCCCTACTGAAACAGACACACACACACACACACACCACCCCTCCGCTCCACCACCATTTCATTTGACCTCTTTGCTTTCCTTCCCTGTGTGGTACTCCGAAGGTGAACTAACTGCACCCTCAGCATCCACACCTCGACCTGTTCCAATATGGCGTCTACTCTCACCACTTTACTGGAACTCTGCTTTTCAAGGAGTCACCAGTAACTTTTCAAACTCTGCAAGTCTCTTCTACACCCTCATCCTCTTTGCCCTTTTTTTTGCAATAAATGACACCTGTTGATTACATTGTCCCTCTCGACATCCCTGGCGTTCCCCTCACACTGATACATGTGACAGTTCAGATGCGTATTGTCCAACTTCTCTAGCTCTGATTCTTCCTTCGCTGAATCATTGTCTTACTCGACTAGTGGGTGGACTAACGTGGCTTTGTGTGGTATACTGTCCCCTCCTGCTTTTGGTGCATACTTTCACTAGGAGCCAGGACATTTCTGTGGGGCAGATCCTGCTGGATTTTTGGGCTGTGCTAAACTCAGATGGAACTTAACAAAAATTTACCTCAAAGGAAGGGAGGATGGGATGGAGAGCTAATGATACGGTCAGAAAAATAATAGCCAAATACATCAAATCTGAGAGGCAAGGGTGGGAAACTGGAGAGCAAGCAGAAAGATCAGTAGTTTGTGTGAAAGGAACAGGATAGATGGATTAGTCAACAACATGAACGTGTAGATGTGTGGTCCAGGTCACTTTGGACATGAGAACCTACTATGTGTTACCTGGGGGTATGCGATCTTGAAGAAATTGCACTGGTATTTTGGTTTTCACACTTATTTTCTGGAGAACAACATCAAATCCACATCAAACACCCATCATATTTTTTTGTGAACAAAACTTGTTATTATCTTCTTAACTGGTTTTACCTGAATGACCTGCTGGTGCCCTATACTTAACATGTCTCACATTAAATTCACCATCTTTCTCCTGAAGCTGAGCCCTCTTCTGAGCTTCCTAGTTATCATTGCCCTGTATCTTCTTAGATAAAAGCTTCAGAACCATTTTTGATTCTTCTTCACCCCTTCATCCAACTTGAAAATGTATTCAGTCTTACCTCCACGTGTCTTATAACTAGTACTGCATTTTTTTTTTCCTTTGATTTAGCTTGACTGCTACGCTATACTTTTTTGGTAGTCTCCTATTTAGTTTCGTAACTCTAATCCTACTCCTTGCTGCTGATTGTTTTTTTTTTTGGTTGGCTCAGCCCACCTTGGGGCTGAGACTGGCGCAGCATGTGGTGCCTTGGATCGAACCATGGTCCCTGTGCTTTGCCTAAGCTCACCTAAGCAGGCACTTTAGACCACTGAGCTGTCTTGCCAGCCCCTGTCATGTTTTAAACTCAACTGTGCATTTATTTAATGTGGCATTGCTAGCCGGAGACAATTTCTCCGCCTTCAGTGTTTTTGTAGCACTTTGGCTTATGCGTCTTATTTTCTTATATCACACTTGTACATAAATAACCAATCGTCACCGGTTGTCAGGTCCTTGTGAGGGGGCCACTCTGCCTCGCTTCCTGTTATGCTTGTATGTTCATGGTGCTAGCATACAATCAACATTGCTGGCTGCGATCAGGAGTCAGAGTGGCTGGAAGTAATCTGATCCCAGTTGATAGCAGGTGATGTGTGATGGTCATTTTAATTTGACATTAATTTCATTTTTTGTGCATTTGTTTTATTCTGAAAAGCTTTTTTATTAAACTGTGCTGAAGGCATAAATGGAACACTTAACTGGAAGACCCAACAGGCCAACACTTTTGTTAGCAGCAGGAAAACGGCTGCTGGGAAGAAAGATGGTGAGTTGAGGTTGGGAATGCAACCTGGGAATGACCCCCTCGGGGGTCAGTTAAATGTTGGCTTCCGGTATTCCTCCTGCTTTTTCAGTTGTGTGTGATTTTTTTTTTTTAAAGCCAATCCGAACACATAAAATTGTATTTTGCTAATCTTCTAAAACTTCTGATCATCTATGTTCATAATCCATTATTTACCTTTGCTGTAACTTTGTAAAGAAGTTAGTCCAGTTTTTAACCGATGTTGCCTCTTATCCAGTAACTAGATTATCACTTCTAAAAAGTGTCCTTGTATGGCTTTATAAT
>PVKN010027517.1:0-13520 GCA_004027915.1 Capromys pilorides | reverse complement strand
CAGTCCTTCATTGTACTCCACTCTTTTTCTCCTCTTTGGTATATTTTCGAAGAGCCTATTTTTGAGCTCACTGGCTCTTCTGTTTAAGCTGTTCTGTTACTGATGCCTTCTATTGTGTTTTAAATTTTGCTCAGTGTACATTTCAGCTCAAGGATTTGATTTTAAAAAATTACTTTCATCTTTCTGTTACATTTCTCCAGTAGAATATTGAATCATATTTTTGGGTTTCCTTGAAATTCATTGAATCCATTTAACACAGCGACTTTGAATTCTTTCAGAGTTTCCACGTGTAAGGTTTTGGGTGACATACTTTGTGAGACGAAGTCGTTCTTTCCTGAACTTTCTGTTGCTTGTTAGCATATGATGTTTGTATCTGTTCTTCGAGAATTTTCAAGGAAGTTCTTTTTGTCTGAGCCGGCCTTTGGTCACGTCTGCTGTTTCAGCACTAGAGGGCGCTGTAAGTACAAGTTTAGCACAAGTTCAGGGTTAGAGTCCCGTCACTGTGTCAACACTAGAGGGAAATCCAGTCCCATTTTGTCCTAAACCCATAGTTGGTGTGTTCTTGAGAATGAGCCAAGAGGGGCTGGACAGATAGCTGCGAGGCATAAGCACCTACCTGGCAAGCACCAGGACCCGAGTCCGATCCTCGAGTCCTTGGGCGCCCCCTCTCGGCCCGGATGGGGGTGCACACCGAAGCGCCAGAACCAGGTGTGGTGGCGCATGTCTGTAATTGCAGCACTTGGGAGGTTGAGCCAGGAGACTTTCTGTGAGTTCAAGACCAGCCTGGAAACTACAAAAGTGAGCACAAGGCCAGCCTGAACTGCATAGTGAGACTGTGTCTCAAAAAAAAAAAGAAAGCCAAGATAATCCCTGGAAGGCTAGGCTGCTCCAGAAAGCTTTCCCCTGGGGCCTGGGCCAGCCCAGATGTTTTGCTGCAGCCACTCACTGCCTATGGTCATAGGTGTGGGATTCTATCTGGCTTTGGGCCTCCCTGTGGAGGGACTGGCTTTAGGCTCCTATGCAACAGCCCGGTGACTTTCTCCCTCTTCTGTCACCAAACAGATAATTGCTCTCTCGTGTTGCACTGCTTGTGTTTGGCGAGCAGTGGTGTGGCCAGTCCCTGTGGCTGTCCCTACGGTAACACTGTTATGCCCAGGGACCCATAGCTGCCTGCAGCCAGGACAGCTCAGGAGCAGAACCAAGGCCTGGGCCGCTGTGGGCCCTCGGTGCCCTGAGACTGCGGCAGACACAGGAGATGCTGACTGCGATAGACGTCCATCGACCGGGGCCACGGGTCCTCACCTGGCGCTGGGCAGGCCCGGAGGCTGCATCTCAGGGTGGGGCCACAGGATCTGCCCAGCCTCGGCTTTCACCAGCCTCACTCTGGAGTTCCCACGCGAAACCCCGCACATGCTTCCCTGACCTGACCCTAGCAGGGGCAGCTTCCTTTGTGCTGTGCTAAGGTTAGGTGGGGGCATGGAGCCAGCCCCTTGGTGAGCTGCCAGCACAGGTGTGGAGGCCCCGCCCAGAGGCGCTGGTCTTGAGGTGTGGTGGGGCGCTCAGGTCTCACACGTGGACTTAAACCCCTTTTACTCCCTAAGTAGAATCTCTCTCTCCATGCTGAGCTCCTTGGAGCTGGGGGAGGAGTGACACAGGCAACTCTTTCCTGTCACCTTCCATGTCTTTTTTTCAACATTAGGCTAAACCCAAGAGCTGGGTCCCTTAGGTCTTACAAAGGTGACATATACAACACACAGGTGCTGTGCCTCTGAGCCGTGCCCCTAGCCTATGCAGCGGTGGTTTCTGCCTTCCAGGTGTGTACACGGGCAGATGACGGGCGAAGGAGCTCACTCAGCGGCCATTGGCTTCATTGTCCTTGCTCTTTGCCCTTTTGGGTGGTGGAGCAGAGAGGAGAAGACGTAGCGGGTCTGTGTTGTGTCCCCAGCGCAGCCCCATCATGTGCATTTCCTTCTCCCCCTATGTTGTGCTGTCCGTGCATACTTGAGTAACAGTCACAGGCCAGCGTTAAAAGAAACCTGGCCGGGAGATGGGAATGACTGCGAATCCTCCTCCAGGGACCAGATCTAGGACACACATAACGGAAAGCAGAGTCCCAGGGGCCAGCTGGGCAGATTGGACTTGTGGGTTTGGTAGGTTCATCTAACCTCTCCTGTGAAAGAGTTCTATGGCACAGAATCACCTGGAAATTCCTCCCCAGGACCTTAGAGCAAACAAGGGCGCTCAACTCGGCTGTGGCTCCCGCAGGCGGGTTCTCTGGGTGGCGCCAGTCCCCAAAGCTCTAGTGGGAGCCACTCACTTTCCCAGGCTCAGATTTTGTTTCGTGCAGGGCCACCGGGCCGGGACGCCATCGCCAGCACAGCGTGCCCAAGGGCAGGGCCAGCGCACCAAGCAGGGCCAGAAACGGAACCCTGGCCACTGCGCTTACCTAAGCAAGTGCTTAGTCCGCGGAGCTATACCGCTGGCCCTGCTCCTGGGTTGGGTTTTTAAAAGTAAAACCTCAAAAACTGCAACACAGTGCTTAAAAACATGTACTTTGAGTCTGATGTAAAGAAAGCCAATCTTTTTATGAAGTGCAAGCTTTGTAAGGTCGCCAGGATGTTCCTGCACTTTTTTTTTTTTTTAAAGTGGAAACCACTTAAGAGTGAAAAACGTTTCACTGAGGAAATTCAGGCGTTGACTTCTTAGGTTTGCATCACAGAGAAAATGTCAGTGGCCACCAGTTTTGCTCCAGGGCCTGAAGCTTTGTTTTCCCAGAGAAGGTTCAGGCTATGGGTAAGATTTTCTCCGACAAAAGTGCTGCCCCCTCCCTGCGTTTAACTGTGGGGGACAAGGTTCAAATATTTTCCCCTCTGTCTCATTTTCCTTTGCAATGCTCCAGTCATCCTGAGGAGGCGCTCGTGTGCAGCCTAGAATGGAACTTTATGGGGAGCCTCTTTTTAGGTCTCAGCTTCTGAGGCTTGTCTTTGATTCCAGGGGTGAATCTGGATGTTTCCCATTGATGGAGCAGCTGAGGCTGGTGGCCAGGAAGTCACCTGCCACACATGGCGACTGCCTCACAGAACCCTTAGATTGCTACGTTACGGTGATAATGATCTCTCCCTCCCTCCCTCCCACCTTCCTATATTTTTTGTTTTCTATTTTGGATTAGATGTGGGATGGTGTCAACTTTGCATATCATGGACCAAACCATCAGCTTTGAGTATCGAATTCAAAACAAAATACAAAAGAAACCTGAGGCCCAGCAGTCACCCTGAGCGTCAGCTCGATTGGAGAGGCGTGCAGAGGAGGGCGATCCTGAGGCCACTAACTGCACTGAGTGGATTTAGCCAGGGATGGCATCATCAGTTGAATGAATTTATTAGGAGGTGGATATCACTGTGGGGGTGGCTTTGCAAGATGCCTTTCTTCCCTGGTGACCTTCTCTTGGGTACTTCCCTGCTGTCCTCCGTCACACCCTTGCACCACGATCTCTCTGTTCTGGAGCCAGCTGTGTCCTGAACCCTTGGAAACCTTAAGCCCAAACCGACCAATTCCTCTGTTTAAGTTGTGCATTCCAGGGGCTCTGTCAGAGCAATGGGGAAGTGACAAAGGTGGCTGAGTAGCTCATGCGTGATCACGCAGCTAGACGAGGCTAGACCAGAACAGAAACAGGGCTGCTCTTGCTACGTATTACAGAACAAAGTAGAATTAGAAATGTTTGAGTGACATTCTAAGCCACTTGGAGGTAAGATACTAAGGAATCTGCTGTTCCTTTATGCCACAATGGAGTGACATGCATCAAAGGCAGGAGAGATGGACTTGTCCCTAACTGGGGCAGTGACACTGATCAGCTCTTCTGGGTCTCCATCACACTGCCTACATCTCTATAGCCTTTCCCCACCTTTAAAGGAAGCACTGTCACTCATGAAGACATAGCCTTCTACACAGCAGGGTCCAGTGAGAACATGAATGGATTTTATGCTTACCCTTTCTTGCTGGCTTATTTGTAAGACTCAGTCCTTGCTTACTAATTGCTCATGTTGAGAGGGGGGGAAAAAAAAAGACACACACCAGTGTTACAAAACGTTGTATTAATCATTTCCCTTCACTTTCAATATAACGTTGATATGAAATATAGCCATGGTTCTTAGTTACATGGGAGGAAATGAGTAATAAATACATTGTAGCAAGTTTAAACCACGAGGGTGTTTCACTGGTAACATTTGAAAACTGTACACTTGCAAAGAACATCTTCAAACATTAGTATATCTGTGCATCAGTAAAGCTTTTACATGTAACAAACATGCTCTTTCCATATATGACAAATTTTAAAAATATGCATTGCTTGGCAACATGAACTAGGCAAAAATATTTCTTTGTTCACTAACTTTATACAGGAAAACAGGACGAAGTGCATGCATATACAATATAGATGCCTGCCCGGGGCATGCAACAAAAGAAAGCTTTTTAAAAGTCAGCTTACAGTAGGCATAAATACACGAGGGTTATATATTAATAAGGGAGGAAGTCTTCTGTTTGACATTATTAACATTCCTGTTTTCTTCCTATTCCTCCCAGAGGAATACACATTCACCTTTAAGTAAAGATAAAGGGATTACACAAAAATAAAACTCACTTTGCAAACATCTCTGGTGACTGGTAAAAAAGAAAGAGAACACAACATTTGTGTTATCACAGCTCCGTGTGCAAACGAGCCTCCTGCGGGTGCCGCTCGGAGCAGGGCACCAAGCGGGTGCCTTGGGGACCCAGCTTCCCCGCACCTGGCTGCAGCAGGCACAGCACACGGCCTGGGGCCAGCACACGGGGCCCGTGCGGCCCCCTCACTGCCCCTATGGCAGGCCCCCCTCGGAGCCCAGCTCAGCCCTCAGCCCAGCTCCCAGGGCCGGGCATCTGCAAACCTCGTGTCTGCCACAGCCACAGAGGTGCAGAGCAAGGGCCTGGAGAGGAGGCTCCCATTGTGTGAAAGGCAGTCGGCGACACCTCAAAAGAAAACCTGGTTTTCCTCAGTGTCACGTCAGAAGAACGGGAGGAGAGCCCGGCTGCAGGTCTGATCCCCAGTGCCGAGGAGGGCGCCTCATCCCTTGGGGCTGGGAGCTCGGTCCCAACAGGCGGTCTGCTCAGCTCTCTGGCTCTCACTGAAAAAGTCAAACTCAAAGCAAGTGGGAAAAAACCTATCAGCAGCATGTTTTATGTGTTGTACTCAGTTCATGCGTTTCTTCCTACTGTGTCTGGTAAGAAACCACTATGAATAAAAAGCACCAATAAAACATCATACATGATATCAATATCGTATACACTGCCGTCCCTGGGACAGCGTAGAGATGCCGGCACACACTGCTTAACTCAGAACAAGAGGGGAGAGAATCCGTGTAGTGAGATAGATTTTACTCTGAGACTTTTAAATTGTTTACTATTTACTTAATATAAAACAGTTGCATGGGGGGGGGGTTCAACGGGTAAATACAAAAAAAGGCACTGCCGCTTTATTACTAAATATCTGACTTCACAGCCTTAGGCATGCAACTGTTGGATTCTTTTATAAATAAAATTCTTTTTGCTTTAGGATTTTTTAAATTGAGCTGTACACCTGCAGTCAACACAGGACTCAAAACAGGGTAGGGACAGGCTCCTAGAACTCGTCAGAATGCTCAACTTAAAAAAGAAAAAAACTAAAACACTAATATACCAAAACACAACTAAGTAGATAAATCTGTAGTCAATGAAAAATAAGCTTTTCTTCTTTTTAAAAAAAGAATTATGTTGTTATTAATAATAGACTTTATCATGGTTACCAGCCATAGCAAGTTAATAGGTAACATATCCAAAATAATATCTCTAATAATCAGATAACCATTGTTTCTATATTCAGTGAAGGAATAAATAGAAATTCAGATTTTGCAAATACTTTAAGGTCTTCTTCCTTTTAAAGGATTCATGCTAATGTGATTGTGTGTACAATCTGGTTTCCGGATGAGTCTTTATCTACACAGCCGGGTTCTGCCGCAGATCCAGATGCCTTCTCCCACCTCGACGACGCGCAACCCCTTCGCTTTCACCTCTCTCCGTTAACTTCCTCACGCATCCCCACACACTTTCTCCAACCCTCTGGCCTTCCCTTCGGCCTTCGACAACGTCCGGCCCTACGCTTCCTGCCTTACCTGTGATTGTCCATCCCTGAGCATTCCGAAAATTACGCCGACTGCGTAGACGAGGAATGAACGGGATGGATGTTAATGGCACTTGGTTAAAAAAAAGAAAAAAGGAAAAAGGAAAAAAAAATCAACAAAGAAATGCTGCCTCTCTCCGCACACAGATTTCCATCTTCAGGACTCAGTCACCGAGGAGGAGGTCGGAAGCTTTCGCTTTTCCTTGCAGCCCCGCTGCCCACGCTTTTACTCTATTGCTCCCCCCCACTCCCCCTTGGTGGGGGGCACGAAAGGCCCTGCTACGGTGCTCTCAGCTTTTTGGACTCGAACGGCCCCGTAGAAGTTTAGCCACAGCATCCAAGGCCGGGCTGGGTATAAATTTTTAACCTTGAAGGTAAAATGAAAGCTGTTTGGATTTTATTGAGGCCCTTTAATTCTATGTGCACATCATTAACTTTTTTTTTTTTTTAAATCTGTAAGCCAATGCAGTAATTTCCATAGTCCGATCTCTTTAATTTTGACTTTGACTTTTTTTTAAAAGCACCGATTTCACCCACTTAGTAGGCAGGCCAGTGCCAGCCCCTGATCACGCCTCTGGCTGAGCGGTCGGGCCATTATTTACACAACTCAAGTTTCCAGTGCAGAAAACAATTCCTTTTTGATTTCCTCCAATGCCCTTCACTGCATCAAATTCTGCATCGCAGTCGCTTCTGTCCACGAGACACAGAGCCATTCCTCTGTGGTGCTAGAGTCTGCTAATCTCGCTAGGTAATGAGTGGGGGTTTTCCGCCCCTCTGCGTGGATGGATGAATCCGCGAGTAACACAGCAAATCTGACTCATTTGTCGCACGTCACCTGAAGTTGGCCTTTCCTCCTCCTGCTTGCCTTGCCCACCTGGTGGTGGAGCTGGACCACATGGTCCCAGGTCTCCCTGCACGGCTCTCTGACACTTGCTGGCTGACCATCTTGACACTTCCTGGACATCTCTCTCCTCCTCTTCCTCCTCCTCCTCCTCCTCCTCCTCCTCAGCAGGGTCTGAGTGCAGGGGCTGCAGCCGCCAGACTCAAGTCCCTACGACCGCCCCCCTGCAAGCATCCTGTGCTTCTCCTGCAGGGGGCAGGCCTCTTGCAAGGCAGAAGCATCTGGCTGTGTCCTCCTCCTCCAGTGGGACTGGCACCCACCTGTGTGTCACCGGGCGATACCAGAATGCAGCCCACGGTGGGGTGGGAAGGAGGGGGCTCTCTGGATGAGCAGCAGATCAAGCCCAGAAAGAGGCTGCAGGGTGCTTGAGGACACGTGGGTGGCCTGGGAGCAGGTCGGAGGCCGATCCCAGGCACCTCTGTCCTTTCCCCTCCTCCAGTCCCGCACCTGCTCCAGCCGGATCTTTGTCCTTCCAGTCCACTCACGCACTCTGCCCCGTAATGGCGAGAGGTGACAACCCAGGCCTGTGTGACCACATCCATCTTCCCAGGAAGCAGAGCTTGGCAGCTGTTTTAAAAGACAACCCTGCTGCTGTTAGAAAAATAGAGGGAAAAAAAATGAATCCGTAACAATAATTCCTTTACAAAAAAACCATAGTATGAAGAGAAGTTCTACCCAAACTCTTTACACGTTATGTACCCTTTAGAATTCTTATGTAAACAATACACAAATCAAAGTTTATCTGAAATTTTGCTGGAGGGAATTTCTTGCTTCTTGCCCCTCTTGCTGGGTGGCACCCTCTTGTGCAGCGGTTTCAAGCCGGGTGCTCTGGGAAATCCAGTCAGGGAGACACACACAGCCGAGCCGCCATCTTGCTTTGGTCACGTGTGTCCTCCTCTTCTCCGGCCTGATGTGAAGCCAGGTCCTCTGAAAAGGCTCCCCAGGCTGGGGCTTCTGCCACCTTCATGTCTGTTGTCTCTTTGCTGGCAGTGCCCTCCCCCGAAGCCACTCGTATCTCTTCACCCCCTCCAAGTCCCACATTTCCCCAGAGACCCCTCCCCACCCCGCACGTCAAACCGTCCCTTACAGAAACAAATGACAACGCAACCAATCCCAGGTCTACTGATATGTTTACAAGGATGACCTACACTCTCACAAAATCAAAATGGGCGAGGGACCAGGGGGAAAGGCTGCAGAGTATCTTGGAGGATTCTGTGCAACCCTGAAGTCAAGTTCACGGCCAGCGCGGTCCCTCTCATCTTCAGCTTCTAGATTGTGGAGGTCCGGTCAACCCCATCTGGGAAAGGAAGCAATGCCCCAAAGTCAGAGGGGAACGACATCCAGGTTGGCCCACAGACAGCAGTCTTACGCACACTGGGGCCGCACCCTAGGTGGACTGGAGAGGTTAATTCTCAAATGCCACGCTACATCTGACCAACAGCTATTTTCGCTGGGTGGGTGGGGGCGGGGAGCATATTCAATCTGGGAGCCATGCTGAAAAGACGGAATCCTCACCTCCTACCAGGGCAAGCAGGGTGCAGACATACAAACGGACAACAGGGCTGTGAGCCACTACGTGAGGGAATTGCCTACCAAGACAGAAGGGACGTGGCAGAGAGGATGTGTATGTTGGCCCTGGAAACCAAGGACTGAGAGAGAAGAGTGACTTCCGGAGCCCATGCTGGTAGGAGAAACAGAGGGATGCAGGAGGCAGTGATGGCAGAATGTGACACGTGCAGAAGCTTGGTGACAGTGGAATAGGGGCCGGGTTTTAGGACGGCATGGTTTAGGCCTGAAGCATCTCCCAAGGTCCCATGTTTATAGAAGGTGACAGGGTTGGGTCACTCTACTCCCTGGGGGACGCCCTGTGTGCTAGGAAGAGGAGGAGGAGGAGCTCATTGAGGGTGTGGCCGGGAAGGGTGGATTCCTGACCTCTTTTCCCTCCTCTCCTGCTGCCTCGGGGCTGTGAGTTGAACACCTTTTCCTCTACCATGTCCTTTGCTATCCTGCATCTGCTCTGGAGTCAGAAAAGCCATGAACTGAACCCACGGGACATGTGAGCCAAAATAAACCTTAAGGTGTGTGTCCCAGGGACAGGAAAGTGTTGGGGACAGATAAGGACAGGGGCTGAGTGGCAGGGGCGGGGCTGAAGTGGACACACAAGTGGACCTGTACAGTTCTCACCACTAAAGAATGTCTCTTTTCCCAGGTCCCTCCTGCAGGACGGGGGATGAAGTGGGAGACACAGTTGACACACGCTGACCCAACCTCTAGGACTCTGATCCAAGGCAGAGACCCCAGACCTAGATGTGTGGGTGCTTGGTCCTCAGAGAACCTGTGTGGGTGGGAGAGTACGAGGCCACCCAGGATCTGCCACGGCCGTGGTTTAGAGAACTGGAGCTACAAAGTGATTGGGAGGCCATGAGCATCAGAGGGGCCACGTGTGAGACAGACAGATGAGGACCTGCTGGCCCTTTCCTTTGTAGCATCCCAGGGGAGCCCGTGCACAGCCCCCAGGGGTCTCTGTAGCAGGAGCAGGAGTATGGACGCTACAGTTGGGAGAATGACCAGCTGTAGAGGGCCCAGCTCTGGTGTTCTAGTGACTCCTCTAGAGGCTGTGCTAGACGGATTGAAGGAGGACAAGGCTGCTGGCAGGAGGGCCAGTTGAGTGGCTCCCACATGGGTCCATGCTGATGTAACAAGGAGCTTATCCAGCGGGTAGGGAGGAGAAAGGTGACAGTGGAGGTTACGGGGATACTTCAGGGGCTTCCCAGGTTTTGCCGATAGCACAAAGCCAGCTGGCGTGGCCCTGTCCAAGCCGAAATCTGCAGCGCTGGCCTTGCACACAGAGCAGGCGTTCTGCTGGACAGCACGTGGGTGGGAGCACATTCCAGAAAAGCTGAGGAAGGGAGGGGGGCTTGGAGGCCTGGAGCAGTGGTGAGCCTGCCAGAGGTGTTCTCCGGCCTCCTCACAATGGTGCCAGTCGGCAGGTGGGTGTGGAGGAGAAGGGCTTCTTTAATTGAAATTCTTATTGGGGTAATGATGGGTTCATATGCAGCTGTAAGGAATGTTCTGGAAAGGACCCACAGGTACCTTGCCGGGGTCCCCCGAGTGACAATTTGCCCACTGATCTTATTCAGACACCTCCAGTTTTACCTGCACCTGTGTGTGCACACGCACGCATGCTCAATTCTACACAATCTGGGGAGAAGGTGTTAAGAAAGGAAGCCATGTCTCTCAAGAGTGACTACATATCAGGTAGAGGCCACCAATCAAAGAGGTCCACAGATGTAGACTTCTGGTCACGAGCTGCTCACCCTCTGTGGGCTCACCTTGGGCTTTCTGGGTGGTCCTCCAGCAGTAACTGGCTTGGGAGACCAGGCGTATGGGTGTGCACACGTGCGTGCGTGCGTGCGTACGCACCTGAGTGTGTGTGCAGAGGACCCGTGTGCTGGGGGCTTTTGGTGGAGACCACGTCCCTCATCTCTGGGACACAGTGCGCGCCCTTGCTGGGCTACTCACTAAAGCCAAAGCGCCAGAACTATAAGCACGCAGAGCAAGAAGCACAAAAATCTCAACTAACCCAACCGGAAATGCACCTCAGGACCCTCTGTCCACTGACTGTGTTCATCTGCAGGGAAAAAGACCAGTGAGGAATCCGCACTCGCTACTTACAGCTGTGCACACTGCGTGCTCACAGCTCTGGGGGCGGCGCGTCACGGGACCCTCACAGGTTGTGCTACACGTTCTCAGCCAACGCCAGCTCAGTGCAATAAAGGAATTTACACAAAGGGCCCAGCTTTTAGGAGCTGGTAAACCCCAAGGGTGGGGGAAGTAGAGGTGAGAAGAGAGGGCAGGGTGGCGGGTGAGGCCTAGAGCCTCGGAGAACAGGCATAACTCTGTATGCACGACTCTTGACAGGCTGCGAGAGGATCTCACCTGGGTGGCCGTTAGGCGCTCTGCCCTTACGGGCCCTCCTGCTGCAGGAAGGCATGGGCCATGCTTGGATTTTACCTTTCTAGATAGGTGGCCAACCAGGCCACCCTGAGCTTAATTTGCATCCTCTGCTCAGGAAACTGCTTATACAACTTCCCAACAGAGGGGATTATTGAGAAAAAAACACAGCAATAAAAAAGGCTTAGAAGATTAACAAGATGAAAATATGAACACACCCCCATCCATTCAGAGAGGTATTCTGCAAAAATAGCAGAGCAGGTTAAAAAAAAAAAAAGCCTTTTCCAGGAAGACCTCCTTTATAAAGAGCATTTGGCAGTCTTGCTACTAATAATGATTATGTTAGGACTTAGTTTGATAAGGGCTTCCAAAATGCCAATTAGCAGAGCTGCATCAAAACACAGGGACAAGGGCCATGGTCCCACTGACTCCACAGAGCTGGGCGCCCAGGGGCAGGAGACCCTGGGCTGTCCGAGCATTGGGCCTTCAGGGTCTTCCCTCTCCGGGGACGGGACTCTCGAGCTGCTGCCCTAATTCCTACCCACTGAATGGATTCACTTCCTTTCAAAAGCTTAGATTGACCAAGTTGTAGACCATAAATCTCCTTAAGGTTTTGGTATGGTCACAAAGCGGCATGACCAGCAGCGCCGATTCCAGAGCATTTTCATCATCCCCAGAAGAGACCTGTTTCTCTCCTTCAGTCCCACTGCCCCAGCCCCTGCGACACCAATTTGTGCCCTGTCCCTGTATGGAGACTGACCCAGGCTAGGCCTTTCATGCCAGTGGGCTCAGACATTCTGTCCTCGCATGCCTGGTCTGGTGCACTGAGTCATGTGCTCAAAGTACTTCTCCGCGGTGGCCGGATGAGTGCGTCTTTCTTTTCTAAGGCTGATAGCTCTTCCTCTTTGCGGCTGACCAGATTTCCTCAGCCCCTACCCACCTGTCCACGGGCCTTGTGTGGGAGCTGTGACCCCATCTGCTTGGTAAGGCACAGCGGCAGCCAGTGGCAGCCACTATGGTTGTGCATGGCCTAGTGAAGCTGCAAAGCTTCTAGGATCTGAATGGCCAGGGGGAAGAGCAGTGGTTTGCAAATGGGGTTCCCCAGTAACCCCAGAGAACCCACAGACAGGTCTTTTCTCTGTTTGGTCTGAAGCCCTGTGACACAACCTGGGACATCTTGAGGGCCCTGGCCCCGCCTTGTTCTGAGGTCAAGGTGGGGCTGTCTCCCCAGACCTCTCCTCTGCTTCATGTAAAACATTTATCTATTTCATATTGGGTACCAGGACAAGATTGTGTTTGCAGGGACAAAAAATTGAAAACCCCCAGGTCTGGGGGACAAAGGCATCTGTAGCAGAAGCTGAAGCTGAAGCTGCCCACAGCAGCCTTGGCTCAGCCTGGCCAGAGGGCACAGCACTGGCCTAGGTGGGCAACAGCCCGTCTGGGGCGGGACTCATGGGCAGACTGGAGAGGGTTTACACGTCCTCCCTGGGCTCTGTGACTCAGAGACCGGCGGCTCGGGGAGGCCTCTTTCCAGGCCTGTGCCTGTTTCCTGTCCACAAATACGTAGCCTGGGAAAGGCGCAGGCTGACGAGCTACAGGGCACTCAGGGCTCCCAGGATGGCCACGGAGCCTCGGGTCTGGTGCTGCCAGCCATGCTCCTGGTGTGGCTAGGGACAGGTGCATCTCACCTGTGCCTGTGACACAGGGAGGGACTGCGCAGGCTGCTCGGGACTCGAGGCATCATGCAAGCTGCTTACAGCAGGGAGTGATCAAAATGAGCAGGGGCCTTTGCTTCAAAACTATTTTTAGAGCATGCTGGGACATGCCTGGATGGGCCTTGGAGACCAAGACCCCAGCAGGAAAGTGTGCAGTGCTGCAGCAGATGGTCCCGCTGAAAGCCACTGAAAGCCACTCCAGCTCTGGGAGTGGAGCTACTGGGGGCAAGGGGACAGCTTTGTGGCCCTGGTCTCTAGGTCCCATTGGCCCCCAAGAGGGGAGCAGTGCAGAGAGACAGGCAGAGGGGCTGGTGGGATGCAGGTCCCTCCATCCCTGCCCGTTCCATCCCTGCCAGTTGGCCATGTCCCCTTCCCATTCCCATGCTGCCACCAGGGTGCAGACAGCAGACAATAAGGACAGGAAGACAACGTGAGGAGGGCGCTCACCTCCCAGGGCGTGCTCGGTCATACTGAGGCACAGGGACTCCAGCCTGTTGTTGATGTCAGGTTCGGTCACGGGAAGCTGGAATTCTGCAGGGGACAAAGGGTTCTGTCGGTGACAGGGACTCGAAGGACAAGAGAAAGTGTGCAGGATGCCATGTGGCTGCACCTGCCATCGGAGGGCCTCCCCAGGAGGACACAAAAGACCTTCAGGGCCAGCATGAGGAACAAGTGACACACAGGTCCAACTGCTGCCTGGGGTCTGACAGATTCTGCCTTGTGGCCATGGGTACTGGCAGGAAACCAGAAATAAAAATAGCTG
>PVKN010027516.1:0-13507 GCA_004027915.1 Capromys pilorides | reverse complement strand
GTGTTCCACTCTAGCAGTAAGGCTTTGTTGAAAGAGAAGAGAGCTCAGTTAATGCTGACTGTTAATTATGTCTTCAAGGAAAGTCTTCCCAGAGCACCACAGGAGGGGCCGTGGGTTCTTGGTTCACAAGGAAGCAAAGCTCTTTCCCCATTTGTTACCATTCTCTTAAGTATCTGTGTACTGTGGAAACTTCTCAGGGAGAGGGGACAGGCCTCGGCAGAATGCCCAGGAGCCCCACTTGTCTGTCACATTACAGCTACATATAAGGCAGCCTGTAACCAAGGCACTTTAGGAAGGACAAGTACTCTGAAAATAGACATTGATACGCTGGTACATGGAGTAGTACAATGAGTGTAAATGCTTCAGAGAATGGTTTTGCTATCCATGGCTCTCCTTGGTATAAGGGTCTCAACCCCACTAGGAAGGTGACAACTTGGGATTAACAGACCACAGCACTAATCTCAGCCCCAATTGCTGCCCTGGCTGGACAGAACATTTCACCTTGGTGTAGTGTCAGTGCTCTTGGCAGCCAAATGAGGGTATTGAGTTACTAGACAATCTCTGTTTCCCTTCCAACTGTGGCAGTCTCCAAATCAGTGAATGACAACTTTGTCTGGCATCTTACACATGCCTTTTGCACAGCCAATGCGGACCATTTGGAAGACACATACTTGTTAGCAAATTGGAATGCAGTGTCCCTGCCAGAGGCTCTTACACTCCTCTTGAGATTCAAGACATAATCTATTAGATGTGTTCACCATCCCTGAAGACCTGGCATATAGAAGGCAGATTCTGTTCAATTACTATTTGTCAAACACTGAAAGCTTTAACCCTGACACACAGTAACATTATCTTATTTAAAAGGCTTTTTGAGAAGATGAAATCTTCAGTGAGGTTGAACCTAGGGCCTCATGTGTACTAGCCAAGCACTCCTATTACAGAGCTACACCCTCAGCCCAACAGATGAAATCTTACTAAAACCTTTGGCAATCTTTTGCACCAGGTTTTCCGTGTATTTATGACACCAACAAATTATCAAGCTCTCCAGATCTGAGTCCTGATTCCTGCACTGCTAGTCCAACCCTAAAGGGCACATGCTCAATAACAACTTGTTGTTGAATTCTTCCTATATTTGATGGCGAACATGTTTTTTAATTAAAACCTAGTTGAAGGTATTATTTACTGTGCTACTTAGTATTTTTTTCAGAAGGTTAGTTGGTGTGTGGGAGGAGGGGGTGTGTACAGGAATGGTACCAACGGAGATAAAAAGTATAAGCTTCCTTTTGTCAGAAATTGAAAACCAAGTGATACAAGTCTCTCCTCTGGTTCCATTTAACTGCCTAAATAAATATCCATTCCAGTAATCGAGCACTACCTCTTGGATACCTACTTGCATCAATTCCTCTACTTCTTCAACTTTGGGCACCAACAGTCATGTAAAATCCCAAATACTTACAGGGAGGTACAAGCCCTGTGATCCAAATTCCAGACTACAGCTGCAAACCTGTGCTTCCCACTTGTGGAGTGTGATACTTCACTTCTAAGTATCCTCAAGTAGAGACTGGCTCTCAATTGAGAAAATACCAGAAGACCTTTATCTATGTGGATTGTTTAGCATAGCTCCTGTCTTCTGAGTATTCTGCAATTACCTGTTTTAACATCACTTTGGGTTTCATTCCTATATTTTATGTGGTAAATGCTTTGTTTTCTCCAGTCCACTGACCCACAGATCTTTACCAGCTCCCACCCAACCCCCTCCTGTTCCTCACTATTTTTACATCCCATCAACTGTTTCATAGTAAAGTCCTTGAGAACACCCTTGACAATACATCTGCCTCCTTCTTTCCACCATCCACCACCTGGGGAAACCACACTCCTGCTGAAGCCAGCTGTTTTCTCTAAAGGAGGCAGCCTAGCTTCCTGCACAAGGTGCTAGCTTCTCCCTAAAGACTGCCCAGGGCTCCAGTCCCTGCTCTGTCCTCCAAGCTATGCATGTTTAAGTGGCTTACTCTTCTGTAAAATGAGCTCGGTAAACTGGATGTGATGGTGCACACCTGTATCTCAGCACTCAGGGAGGCTGAGGCAGGAGGAGCAAGTCTGAGTTCAGCTTGGGTAATCAGTGACTTAGTGAGACCTTGACTTAGAAAATAAAAAGGGCTGGGAATGTAGCTCACTATGGATGCTTTGAGTTCAACATCCAGTCACATAAACACATGTGTACTCACACATGCACATGCTGACAACAATGCCTAAGACATATATCATGGTTATCCATGGATATGCAATGAATCTTAAACAGTACTACAGATTTCAACTTGTACTGGCCATAGTAAGCACTCAAACGTCAGCCAGTACTGTTTTTATGATTCTTCTATACAGAGGACAAGAGAATGAAGTTGGGAAAACATACATCCAGATAGATTACTTGCAGTGTAAATGCAGAACTACAAACCATGGACCTTGATCCTGTCTGGCAGCCCCATTTCATCTCTCTATATTGCCCTCCTACTCCACACACACTAGCTCATGCCTGGAACTCTTTCTTCAAATCTTTCTCATCCTAGGCTTCCTTCTCTCTCCAACCTGGGAAATAGGCCATTGGACAAGTACTCCCTTGTTTACCTCACCTTTTCCACCTTCTCCTAATGAAAGAGGCCAAAGGTTAATCCTTTTCTTGGGTTCTGGTCTCTTCCCAGTGGTTTCCAAGGACTGTCCTCCTACAGTTCCCCTCTTCATGCTGTACCTTTGGTTCCTCTCTAAGGGGACCCCCTCAATGATACTGCCCACTAGGTGTTCAGGTCCTTGTATGAGTGAAACTCAATACTCCTAATAGAATGTGACAAAGATCATGATGTCTACCTACCCCTAAGGCCACTGCACTATGAGAGACCCATCTTCCCAGCAGACTGGCACCCAGATTCTTTTCTGTGCTGCCTGATTCAGTGAGAGATGCTGCTGAGGATGGGTGCACGGCATGGGAGTGCAGGAAGTAAGCACAGAGTGGGGGACAGGAATCCCAGAAGCTGAAGGCAGCTACGTAACAGCCAATAAGAAGCTGGGACCCTTAGTGCTACAGATGTTATTTCCATAACCCGAGTAAGCTTGAAAATGTCCTCTTCACTGACAAGGCTTCCAGATGAGAACCCATCCAACCTAATTCCTGGACTGCAGCTTTGTGAGACTCGTAGCAGCATACCCAGTTAAGACAAAACTTCTAACTCACAAGAACTATGACAAGACAAGAAGTGTACGTAATTTATTACACAACAACAGGAAATTAATACATTAGCCATAGTGTGATGGTGCACCCCAGAAATCCCAGCACTCAGAAAGCTGAGGCAGGACGATCAGGAGTTTGAGGTCACCCTAGACTACATAGCAATACTATGGGGGAGAGAGAGAGGGAGGGAGAAGGACAGACAGACAGACACAGACAAGAGAAAAAATGAGAATAGGTATGTTTGCCCTTTTCTAGATAATTTCTATCATTTTCAAGTCACTAGACTAGTGTCTACTGTATTTTACCTTTAAAAACAAAACTGGTTCATAGGTTCTCTCCACATTTCCTCTTCTCTTTGTGCTGCTTTCCAAGAAAATTTGACCAAAGAAGTTTCTGGAAGTGCGTCTACATCCTCATCTCCCATGTGGTGCTGGCCTCCTCTAGTCAGGTCACGAACTTCTTTTGCCGAAGATAACACAAAGTCTCATATTATCTCAACCGAATGAACACTGCTCTAACTTATTCCCTATCTCAGTGGTATTCAACACAAGCTGTTATTCCCCACTGCCTGGAATGTCTTTTGTCTCACTGGTCTCTGTATTTTATATTGATTTGTATGTTGGCTTCAGCCCTCTTTACTGGCTGCTCACCCTGGATCCAAACTGAAACAAGGTTCTCAGCTGGAGACCCAAGACGCCTTTGTAGCGCCTGCTCTCGGCCTGAGTTCCTCCTCCTTCTCCTAGGCAGCATCCCACAAGCACAGGCCTAATTACAGCTTCCACTTGACGTTGTAATCATCTCACACTTCATGTGTCCAAACTAGAACACTCTGCTTTGCCTTTCCAGTTTGCTCAGTCCCAGAAAACTCATATTTTACAGACCTTTCCATCGGGCCTTGTCCACATTCCTCCATTTCCTTCACACCTCTCACCTAACCCATCACCAGCTCTAGCAGGCTGACTTCTCACAATGGATCCTGCATGGTGGCCTCTAGCCCCCACCCCTAGCTCCACTTTCACCCTCTAACTCCAAGCAGCTGCCCCCTCCCAGAAGCCCTTAGCCACCAGCCTTGTCTCTCTGCTTTCACTGCTGTTCTCCATTCACAGAGCTGTGTCTTCAGAGAAATACAAACCAGCTGCATGCACTTATTGCAGTACTTAAAGCTTTCCACAGACTTCACACTCTACCTTAAAAGGGCTCACCTTTGCTAGGCTGCTGCCCCCGGCCTGTCTCAGACATCTCTCATTCCCACTCAGTTCCAGCCAGTCATCCTTTTCTCCTTGTAACTGCCATTTCCTGTGCCTGAAACATTCTTCTTCTTCTTTTTTTTTTTTAAATAAAGTGTCTTAGAACTCAGATCAAATCACCCTTCCTAAGAGAAGTGGGCCCTGAAAAGCTTTCTCATTTCCTCCCAGACTCTAATATATCCTTATTTCTCTCACAGCATGCAAAACAATTTCAAGTACCAGGCTTATTAGTGTACTTATATATTTCATTGTTGCTATGATACCTCTCACTAGATATAAGCAACAGGATGGTGTTCCCTGTTCTGTGTTCTAGAATAGCAACTGCTATGTAGTAGGTGTGCAATAAATATTGACTAAATAAACACACACATGAGATGTTCCATAGACAGGGTCTCACTATGTGACCCAGGGTATTCACAAACTTGAATCTGCTCAGCATGTGCTATTATACCTGACTAGGGTGTTGATGTTCTTAAATGTCATAATAATTACTTGCATTCATTACAAAGTCTTTTCACATACAGATGTCTTCAAGGCAGTAAACGATAAAACTTAATATGTTCACTGCATAAATTTTTGAGTATATACAAAGCAAAGCAAGGCATTACAAGAACTGTGAGCAAAGCAATGTTATAAATTTGAAAGAATTTAAAAGATTTGTTTGAAGATGTGAAAAATCATTTGGGGTAATGTGAACTATCACACCCTAGTTATTCTGTTGTTAGAGCGGATTTTCTCTCCTTACACTGGGTATAATTTGATCACAGAGCATAAATTAGGACTGTGTTAATTTTTTCACAAAGTGTGTAATCACTATTCAAATCACAAGACACACTTTCACTATGTCTGGACAGAAACCATGAAGGAGTCACTACTCCTTTCCCAGCGTCACTGCTACCATGTGACTTAATTCAAACCCAGCTACATCCTTTGGCCATACAATGAAGGCTTTTCAGCAGACCGTGGTAATGAGTGTGGTCACAGTGTGGATTCCAACAAGCAGCTGTCAACAGCTATCATCCCAAATGACTTTTGGCGGAAAATTTCTCACTCGAAGAGCTAGTAGTTCCAGGGTGGTCTAGGAAGGAAAGTTGTGCCCTTGTCCGCTCTGGGACCATTCTAATTGCTGATGTTCAACATTTCTTTAGAAATGCAATTTCAAGCTTTGAATAGGGTGAGGGGGTGGTGAGCTCCAAAAGATTCTGTTAAAAGTCTGTATGTATTAAGCTCACACTTTACGGATTTCTTTTTCTTTCTGAAACACCAGTACCTTCTGAAAACTTCATAGTTACTCGACTGATTTTAAGAACCGTTCTCAAGAAAAATCACTTGCTCCACCGCTCACCACTTGCTGCACTCAAAACTTCTTAGCAACATACACGGAGCACGAACCTCAACGTGGTTTGCTTTGTCCAATCGCATGCCTGAAAGCCCAGCCAGTCAGTTGTGTAATAATAAACCCCTTATCTCCTGAAGAGACACAAACGGAAAGATCTCTCTGTGCTTCCGCGCACAAGGGACTTCGCTAGAATTCTCTGCGAAACTCACATCCATTTTAAATACCACCCTCCTAGCCCCTTTCCGATTTTTCTTTTTCCTCATTTGCAAATGGGGGGGGGGGCGCAAATGGAAAGGCCAAATGATGTCGAGTTTCAACAGGAACGGCGAAGGGGCAATGCCAAAAGCTGCGAGCAAAATGCACGAAAAAACCATGGGCTTGGCTTCTGCTGCATTGGGCTTACGGGGTCCCTCCCGAGCACCCGCGCCGGTAACTCATCCACGGTGGTTCCCGGGTGCCGGAGAGAGAGGGTTGCAAGACTGACGCAGGAAAAGCTGCTTGCTGGTTCCAATGAGCTTGAAGGGTCATGAAAATAAGGGGCCAGGCACTCTGGCCTCCTCGGGGCAGAATGAGGAGCCCACGCTCCCCACACCCTTCGCCCGTCCCCACCAGCAGCGAGCCGGCGCCGGCCTCGTCCCGCAGCCCGCCGGGGAGAGGCGCCCTCCACCCGCATGCGCCGGAGGCGACGCGGCGCCGGCCGAGCAGCGGGCACTGGCTGCCCGGCGCGCGGATCCCCAGTTTCGCGCCGCCGCCAGACACACCCCTCGCGGCCGGGCCGCGTCCCGGAGCCGCCCGCCCCGCACGCACCTTGAGCGCGCCGCGGGCCGGGCCCCTGGGGAGCGCGCGGCCGGGCCCGGGGGCCGCCAGGCGCTCGTCGCCGTCCTCGTCGTCCTCGTCGGCGTCCCCCGCCTCGACGACCACCTCCTCATCCTCGTCGTCCCCGTCGTCCTCCTCCTCCTCCGCGCCCCCCAGGGGCCGCTCCGCCACGCGCCCGAGCCCCCGGCGCCGCCGGCCCGCGCCCTCCTCGTCCTCGTCCTCCTCGCCCAGCAGCAGCAGCACGGGCGACGAGGCGGCCCCCGCGGCCCGAGAGGAGCCGGAGCCCGTGCCGCGCGGCGGGGGCAGCGGCGGCCTCCAGCTCTCCGGGGCCGGGCCGGGGGCCGGGAGCGCGGGCCCGGCGGGCTGCAGCGCGGCGCCCCCGCGGCGGCCGCCCAGGCTGGAGCGCTTGGCCAGACGCCGCGCCTGCATGCCGGACGCGGGGCCGCGGCTGGGGCCGGAGTTCGCGCCTCCCGCGGCTGCTGCTGCTGCGCCTCCGCCCGGCCGCGGGCTGCAGGGGCGGCCTCCCGGGCCGCGCGGCTGCCACTGGCTGCGGAGCGCGGGCGCCGCCTGCGCTAGACCGGCCCGCGCGGACGCCGGCGGCCGGGGGCTACGGCGGGGCGGCGCGGCGGCCGCGGGCGGGGGTGGGTGTGAGCGAGCGGCGCGCTGCCGCCTCCTCCTCCGCCGCCGCCGCCGCCGCCGCCGCCGCCTCCGCCCCGGGGCCGCGGGCCGCGCTGCGCTCCATGCGGCCCGGCCGGCGCGCGCCTCCCCCGGCCCCTTGCGCCCGCCCGCGCGCTCCGGGCCTACCGCCGCCGACCCTGGGCGCGAGCTGTTTGTGCGGTGTCTCCTCCACCGCGGCCCCCCTCTTCGCTAGCCATTCCTCGCAGCCCTCCGGTCCCCCCACCCCGTCCCGACAAAACCCGGACTGGATTTGCTTCCCCTACCCACAGTCTCCGAAAACCTGGCGCTCGCCAGCGCTGAGGCCGGACGCCCGGGCTGGCCCTGAACCCGCGGCCCTGGAGTGGAGTGAGGGGTTGGGCCGCGCCGGGCGGAATGAGAGACCTGCTGGAAGTCGCTGTGCTGGTCGTACACGTGCATGTCGATTGCCCCTGGGTTTCTGTGAGGTCGAGGGTGGGGTGCACTCTGCAGAGGTATGGGGTGAGTTCCCAGCAGGAATTACCAGTCACTCGAATTTCTGAAATACTGTTTCATGACGTTGTCTACCAACCTCTCAGTTTCTTTGAACACACCGCTGTAGGCCTTGTCTGTTGAGCTCTGTCGGCACTGTGCAAGTCTTGCAGCTTTTCTGCATTCCTGCCTAGAGTACCAGGACTGCAACCTCAGCTGAATCCCTCAAGCCTGCTGTCACCTGTCAATCTCTAGATTTGACTGGCATTGTCCAGGCAAGACTGGGTTTGTTATTTCAAGAGTTTATTTTATAAGATCAGTATGAAGTAAGACCAAGCAGGATCTAGCACATAAAGTTTGCCATGTAATGAATGACTTTTGCCACTTTCCCAGTATTTTTAAGTGTGATAAAAGTTTGTTTACTGTTGCTTGAGTCAGGCTATATAGTAAGCTACACTCTACCTTTACATTCTTCCAGAAGTCTACCCCTGCTGGGAGAGCTACAGAGGGGAGGCACATCCAGGAGGCTGGTGGAATAGGTGTCCTCCTACTCCGTTAACTGTCACTGGAGACCTAGCACCAGGTGGCCGTTAGCCGCAGGAAGGGGGCTTATTCAATACTCTGAAGGTATCTTTCAACTGTTGAACAGAGGACAGAGTTGATCTCAAAGATTCTAAAATGAACTTTTTTTTCTTAATGAGATTAGTTTACTGATG
Source organism: Capromys pilorides (assembly GCA_004027915.1). Classification (NCBI taxonomy): domain Eukaryota; kingdom Metazoa; phylum Chordata; class Mammalia; order Rodentia; family Capromyidae; genus Capromys; species Capromys pilorides. The sequence goes on along the minus strand of PVKN010027516.1, from coordinate 5,044 downwards.
TCCCAGTTTCAGGTAATGATGCTCTCATTAGAATCATTCAGGCCCAAAAAGCCAGATTATTTTAACCTTCTACTTTACTCTATTCCAAGAGGCAGTGGCCTCTAGTCCAATCCATTGTTCTCTCTGAAATACCTTTGGAATCCTCTCCTTCCTTTCCATTTCCAAAGCTCTGACACTGACAGTTCAGGACTTTTGAGGTCTTACAGCAAACTCCAGCCCACCTGCCCAACTCCAGAATATGGGATCCATATTACACTATTTTATTCTCAGATCAAGGCATTTTCTGGTTGAGCTTTTCACTTGTAGTTATGTCAACCAGGAATTCCTAGAGAGAAAATGGAGCATTTTAAGAGGCCGGTGTGTCTCTGGCGCACCATCGCCCTGCCAAGAAGTGAACAAATGAGGGAGTATTTGCAAAGAATAGTCAAGTGTCATTAAAGTGGTTTCGGCCCAAATGGGAGAAATTTAGCTCTGTTGATTTGGGAGGTGGTTTTGAAGGGAAGGTCAGTGGTAAGGGGTGAGCAAGAAGCACGAGGCAGGTGGTACTGAAGCAAAGTTGAGATAAAGGGGCAGTAGTTGAGCTTGTGCTCACAGGAGCCACACACCTGGGTCCAGAACCTGACTCTGGAACTTGCCAACCACATGCCCTTACTCATCTTCTCTCTGTGCCTCAATTGTGTTATCTGCAAAATTAGAATAAGAAATGTTTTATAGGATAATTAGTATATGCAATCAGTTTAGAAGAGTACCTGGTATAAGCTAAGATCTATGCAAGGACTGATACTAAACATATTGTTAGTATCGATGAGCCAGGTGACTCAAGAAACTGGAAAATAAGGTGATTGTCTTTCAAGTAGGTTCAGAAATGTCAGATAACAACGCAAATATGTTATAAGACCCAGTTGTAGCTTGTTAAGGGACCACATGTCAGGCCGAAGATAATGCTCTTTTTGGTGTGTCTGTAATTGCTGTAGATGAAAGAAAGTAAATGTTTTCCTGACAAATGAAAGGAAAGGCTGCCTTAAGTGAATCCATAGTTGGTATTTGTGGCTTAGTGGAGGATGACATGCTGTTGTGTTTTCTTTCAAAATTGCCGTCTTCACTTTGAAATCAGCTTGTTCTATCTCTCAGGCTACTTTAGCAGAGCCCATGTACATCCTGCCCCACACCCTACAGAGCCAGAGAAGCTGTCCTCTGAGGGAGACAAAGAGCTGGACTTGGAATCAGACCATTAAGTAAAAACTAATGTCATGAAAGAGCTTTGGCCCCAGCTGTGCTCTGAGAGATGAGAAGATTCCGGGTTCCCTGGGAGAGTAGCATTATCCAGCCAAATGCAGGCCACTGAAGATCATCACACTAAGACCAGAGGATATTTAATGGGAATTTGTCAGGAGTCCAGAAAATACGTCACAGTAAGGTCTCATGTGGCATGTACTCCTGGAAATACCCCACCATGCTGAGCAGGCAGGAGGATCCTTGCTACTACCTTCCCTCAATTCTCTTTAAGTCATAGCCCCTAAAGTAGAAGCTTTGCACCACCAAAGGTGAGCCCCTGTGATTCTGCTTGTTTGTGTAAAACAGGTGTGTCTTCCAGGGGAAAAATTTCATATATCATCATATATATCAGTCCTTTGCTCAAACTGCACACATTTGCTTAGTCCTGCCAAATCCAGGGCTTTACGCCTTCCCTGGAAGAGGAATCAATAACAACAAAATACAAGAACCTATGATTTCAGAGATATAATAAACACCGTAGAGAAAGCAGAAGAAAGCACAGAAGGTGCTAAAGATGTAGTAGTATAAAGAACTGTGAGCTGGCCATGGTGGCACATGCTGGCAATCCCAGGAGACCAAGGCAATCAGTTTGCACATTTGGAGCCAGATTGGACAGTTCAGCAAGACTCAGTCTCAAAATTTCCAAAGGGCTATGGATGTAACTCAGCGGTAGAGTGAAAACACAAGACCCTGGGTTTAATCCTCAGTGGGGAGAGAAGGATAGAAGAATGTATGTATTTCTTTATACTAAAACACATCTCAGGAGCACCCTATATGTCCAGTGACAGATTAGTAGAAAAAAAGTGGTATATACACACAGTGGAGCACTATTCTGCCGCAAGGATAAACTTGAGCCATTTGTTGGAAAATGGATACACCTCAAGGCCATCATGTCAAGCGAAGTAAATCAGACACACGAGTTAAAGTATCTCATACTTATATGAGAAATCCAAAGTATAGATATAGAACAAAATTAAAAGATGGATAATAGGGAGCTAGATCTCAAATGGCAACAAGGGAATCAAGAGGTAGAGGGAGGGGAAAGGCAGGGAAGGGGATCCAAATAAGAAAGGAATTAAGGGCCTGGGGAGATAGCCGGGTGGTCTAAGCACCTGCCTGGCAAGCGCAGGGACCCTAGTACTGCATGCCATGCCCAGCCCCGAAGCCATGGCCCATGCAGTGCTGGGGAGGCTGAGCTCAGAGGATCACTACCAGTCTGAACTGTGTAGTAAGACCTGTATCAAATAAAATAAATGATGGAATTCAGATGTGTCCTGTACTTGTCCCCACTGCACCCAAAGAGTGTATATGGTATGCGCTGCAGATGTGCTAATCGACTACAAAGAAACTGGTATGGTGCATAACGTGGACTCTGGAGGGGTCTCCTGTTCTCACAGGAATTTTGTTCCCCCCTGCGCTCTGGCCTGCTGTGACTGCACAGTTTGCAAAGTGCTGATGAGAAGCAAGCGAGAGCTCGGAACAAGCATCGCTCCCCACTGCAGAGGTGGCGCCCATGCCTGCTCTCTTCCGGTCCGTGGTGATTCTTAAACCCCTGAGTTTGACCCCCAAATACTTAAGGTGGCTTGGTACATGTGTTTGAGCCATTATATAAAGAAAACCATTTATAGTGATTTGTCATTGATTTGACATTATATTCCCCTTTAAGTTTTAAGATTAAAGAAAATAATCATCGTGATGCCCCAAAACAGGTGTAACCATAATAAGGGCAGCGATAGGACAAACGTCCACTCTCCAGGGACAGCGCTTCTAGGTCCTTACCTGACAGTGGTGGCTCCTTTTTGAAAAACTAAAGTTCTCCCTTTACGTGGGCCACTGACATTAGGTTCACTTGGATATTTCTGGGAAACTTCAAAGTGATTTCAGGTGGTGACTGTCACCCCACCACATCAAAAACAGGTGACAGTTACGCCAGTGGCCCAGCTACTATTTTTGGCTGAAAGCTGACCGAGTCATGTGTAGATTTCCACCAAACGTTCCTTCTCTGAGTAAGCTAAACCCTTTTACAAACATGATGTACTTCCAATCTAGTTTTTGTAAGACCCTTAAAGACTCAGACTTTTTGCAAGTACAGAACGATGGCATTATTGTCACAGCACATACATGCAAGTCTGGTACAGTATTGTGATTTCATGTTTGTTGTTTCTGAAGAACCAATTGTTCTTTTTTTTTTTTTTTGGCGGGACCAGGGCTTGAACTCATGACCTTGCACTTGCCAGGCAGGCACTTGTGCCACGGAGCTATCTCCCCAGCCCATGGTTGTTGTTTCTGATCAATGTAATTTTCTCATCTTGGCACTCAGAGGCAGCAGATAGAATGCTAGGATCGGCTTCCAGAGACTTGGACATAACTTCCACAGGTGGTACTAATTAAGTGCCCATCTCTGCAGAGGTCGGATATTGACTTATTTATAAATGCATTTGGTACAGGATCTCACTGTGCAGCTCAGACTCTTAGTGATCCTCCTGTTTTCAGCTGCCCCCTGTGCTAGGATTACAGGTTTTGCCACCATGCCCACACTCTGTGGCTAGCTTAGCTTGCCAGAGGTGGGGCCTGTGCACCATGTGGTGTTGGGAGATTGAACCTGGTCCCTGCGCTTGCTTGCCTAAGCAGGCTCTTAGCCCACTGAGCTATCCCGCAGGCCATCAGATTTTTAAATTAAGGGGATATACTCCGTAAAGCCCTTTATTTCTTGATCTCTATAATTTACCAACCTGAAGAATGTTTTCAGATTAAGCCACCACCCATAGTTAACAACTACACATGGTATCCAGGAGTCTGTTGAATATTGCATGCTCTCACAGGCCCATTAGTGTGTTTGTGAGCATCTCTTGTAGGCCATTTGTAGGTGTATGCATGACTTAGGTCTGTTACCTCTTACTTAAGAACATTACCCTTAATTTCATGACCCTCCCCACTTTGTTGGAAATTATGAAAGTCTGATTTTGTTTGTTATTATTTTGCTATGTTTTTCAATAAGATGCTTAATGGCTACAAATCAAGTAGTTGCTAACCTATATTACTTGTTAATTTTCTTTCTACAGTGATAATGACTGCCCCCAAGATGTATAATTATTCCTTCCTCATGATATTGTTTTGTGTTTCTTCAATCTTATCTTCTTTTTCCTGTCACTTGTTTTTTCACCCATGTAGGACTTTCTGGTACCAACAACAGAAATCCTACTCTAATCGAAGAGAAAAGGAAGGGGCAGGATTTCGCAGCTCACAAAGCTCAATTAGTGTCAGACTTGAATTCAAAGAAAATTAGATATGGGGAATAAGTGGCCCATACTGTGGTCCTCTGTCTTTCTGTTTTTGTCCCTGAGAATCTGTGTGCCATTTGCTTCATCATCTGCTCATTGAGGTCCATAGACACCTGTGACCACACACTGAAGTGTCCAGAGGCAGTGGAGCTCTTTGTCAATGAGAAGTACCAGGGCAGGGCTCTAATGGGCCAGAGTGGGTGAGGAGCCCGACTTTGTGGCCAGGAGTGATCGGTGGCCCTCACTGGCTGCCCAGGGTCTATTTTTTTCTGATCCCCAATGATTCTTAAGCCTTTGAGTTCTGAGTCCCAGTAATGTCCGTCTCCTCAGATTTTTAAACATATATCTAAAAATTATACAGAGAAAACTGAGTTTGGGGCTAGGGTATAGCTCAGAAGTCTAAGTACCTGCAGACCTGGGTTTGATTTGCTTTACTACATGTAATGTGGCCTGTGCCAAATAAATAAATAATAAAAAAAGAAAACTAA
>PVKN010027515.1:0-13505 GCA_004027915.1 Capromys pilorides | reverse complement strand
ATATTGTTTTACTAGTTATAGATGATTGCTTTGTTTTTAAGGCTCAGTTTTTAAAGTTTTGCTAAGCTCAGTTTGGCATAGGCATGATCCAGGTCAGCCCTACTACTGAAGTGAAGTACTCTTCGTATCTCTGTTGTATGCATGAGATAGTTAAGATGTTCCTTCCACTTTAGCTGATCAGAACTCAAATTGTTGCCAGCCTTGTGAGATCTGGGAATAGTTCAGCCTCCAAATTTCTGATAGCTGTTCTTTGATGACTCTTGCGGTATTTTACTCAGTGCATGCTCTTTTTAGTATTCAGCTAAAGACTCAAGGGGATGTTTATGTAAATTTCTAGAGCTTTTTCCTCTGTGTAGCCCATCTTGTCTGACTCTGTTGTAGGCAATCTAGCTGCCTCAGATTTCCTTAATTCTAATCATTGTCTCTGCAACTTAATGAGACCACTGTATAATACTTGGGCTTCTCATGCCTGTATCAAGGCCAAATTGGGTCCATAGGAAGAGAACTGGGACAATCACTGGGCTCACCTTTTGTTTCTTTATTTCAAGGATCACAATCCTCATCTTCTTATTGTCCAATGCATGAATTAGTTGTTTGATATAATTGGTCCAGTTTTTCCATTTGCTTTCTAATGACAAATGCTAAACCCAATGCAATTCTCCTTTTGTAGCCCAAGGTATTTTTAATAGTTCTTAAAGGCTGACCATTTTAGCACCTAACAGTTGCACTCCTTGTCAACTTAGTCCTGTGGTCAACAACACAAAGTATAGAACTAGCCTTGCTGAGTCTGGATCCTGACTGTGCGTGTTACATAGACCAAGTGCTTGTGATGAGGCATGTGAGATTTTAATACTCTGAGCCTTAATTTCCCCAATTGTCATATAAAGAATAAATAATTTTGCCTACCTGTTAGGTTTAAGTTTTACTGAATTAAAGAAGCTTAGCTTGATAATGCTTGATGTGGCAGCTATTGTTACTAACCAAAAAGGCAGTTAGCTCATATCTCTATGACTGGTCCTTCCTTTTTTTTAATGCAAGTAATCAGTGAAAGTCAACAAATCACAGGGTATTGTCTCACGTAATACCGTCACCTAATACTATTATGTTGAAGCTTCTGCACGCCTTCTTTCCCAGACAATTATAAGTACCAAGTAACATTAAGTTCCTAGGTAAAGGACAAAGACTTTGAGAAGAGCCACAGCTAAGTATTAAGGAGATGATAAATGCATCTTATTCTTTATCTCTCCATCCAGGTTAGCAATGAAAACGCATATGTGTACTGAATTTCCAACAGTAAGATTTTATGCTGCCCTAGCGGCAATAGATCAGTAAAGAAGCACGGTAGTGAATCTGCTTGTAAAGTGAAAAATCCTTTTATAGAGCAAATGATTACCCACTAATTTATCTGTGTCATAAATCTGAAGTTAGAACACAGGGTCTATAAATGGCTTATCTATGTGCCAATGTGACTTTCAAAGACCAGGCCTGGCCTATTACATGGCTGCTTTCAGCAACATGAACTCCTTTAGGGAGATCCACCCTGGAGGTCCAAGGGGTCCTTGGAAAGGAGTAGTCCACATATTCACATGTCTTAGGCAAAGGTTTATTAATCACTTGTGGATGTTCTTAAATAGCCTGGATATCCTGCATGCATCCAAGAATCAAATACAAATGAAAGATTTAACATAAACAAATATCTTCGGTGTTTGCTCTGCAAACCACTCATCTGCCACTGCCACCACTGTTCTGTCTTGAGAAATCTTTTGCTCATGAACCCAGAGTTCCTCTGTCTTGATTGTCCACTAAGTGGGCAAGTTGCCAGGTGACCTCTGAGAGATATTGGCACAATCTGAGGTTTATGTCTGGTAAATGTTTAATGACAGTCTTCAGAGGATAAAGGGATGAAGAAGCAATTAAAACTCACACCCCTGACTGGATATTGTGATCAAATTAGACTCACATGCAGTATTTTAGCTTTTGATCTAGGACCCTGGTGTAAGGGTTTGTAAGCTATCACTGATCTAAGTAATCTCCCACTGATGTACAAAATATCAGAGAGTAACACATCAGTCACCGCTTCTGATTCATCTCACAGCATCCACCTTATGAATAATACTTTGAATTTGTGTAAACATTCCTGCAGAAAAGATCAGTACTTTTGTTTTCTTATCTATCTTCACAATGTTTCTGTGAAGAAGAAAGGGCCCCTTAGAGTTCCCTTAATTTTTTAGCTCAATCAAAAGAACTAGAAAGTAAATTATTTGCTTGAGATCATGCAGTGACACATTACCTAAGACCCTCTGAATATTTGAATATTAATGTCTCAACATTTCTGCTAGATCAGGGCCAGCAAAGTTCTGAAAGTAAGTATTTTACAATATCTATACTAAGACAACTACTCACTTCTGCCATTCCAGCATAAAAGTAATCATGGAAAACATATAACTGGAGTGAATATCAAGGTTAGTTATGATAAGGTGGCATGTATTATGTCTGTGTACACTATGCCCTGTGCAGTGGGTACAGACGTGGTATATATAACATTATGATAAATACAAATACACTTTTTAAGTAGGCAGTGGCCAGACCTGGCCCATGCATGTGTCACAGTTTGCAGTCCTTTGTATTATATCATGACCTCTGTTAAGTGTTCCCTCATGCTGTAAGGTCATTGTACCACAGCAGAATGTGACATTTGTATGTGCTTCCTACAATATCCTTTGATCTCAACAAGAATGCTGCTAGGGAACCTGTTAATGCCTTTCCAATTTATGTGTGAGGAAACTAAGGGACTAACTCACTTATCCAAAGCTACATGGCTACAAATGAAGTGTGAAGACTACAGTGTGAGTCTCCTCAGTTTGACCACTTCTCTGCTCACTGTTCTCTGGGAAATTCTCACCTATATGACTAATCTGGACCAGTGGTCTCAGGATGAGTAAGCCAAAGCCAGAAATACTCTCTATCAGCTACTGGGATGTTTTTTCATCTCCCATAGCACTGTGGACATTTTCCAAGGGAAAAGGATGAAGTAGACAGACCAGGAGTATATCTACCACAGTTCATTCTTTCAAATTCCTAGAGTAATAACATTGTGTAAATAAACTTTTTATATACAAAAGTATCTAAATATAAAATAAATGTCTGGTTCATTTTATCTTTTTATTATCTAATTTTATCATTGTATCATCATCATTATCATCATAATAACATCATCAACATTTGGTGCTGGAGAAAGAATCCAAGGCCTCCTATATGCCAAGCACATGCTCCACCATGGAGTTACACTCCAGCCCCTTCCACTAATTTTAAACTCCAAGTCTATATTGTAAGGTTCTCATTGGCACACTGCAGTAACTTTTGTTGATCGTTTTTAATGTAGTCTGAAGATAGTGTCTTCAACCACACTACTTAATTATTTTCCAGTCCAGAGAATATATGAATCACAAGGACAATAGACTGATAAAGAGGACCCTTGGGTTTCACTAACACATTAAAATGAATATAAAGAAATCATTATGATTCCCAAGGTCTTTTCCATCTCTATCCGAATGAGGTAGATGATGGAGTGATCAACAGTCCTGGCTTGCCCATGACTGAGGAGTTTCCCAGATACAGAACACTGAGCACTAAAACCAGAAGGTTTCAGGCATACTGGGATGATTTGATCACTTTTCTGGCTAAATATTTGTCCAGTGGATTGAGCACTACCTAAAATTCAATACCCTTAGAGGTGATAATCCTCATCTGGAACATGCATTAGGAAACTGGAGAAAAGGGTAGGAAGGCATTCCAGTTTCCTATCAACACTCCAGCAGAAAAGAGCCTCACAACGTTGTAAGAAATCATCCCGAAGACAAATATAAATATGTCAGGAGAATTAGTCCTACATTCCCACTCTCTGGTGAAAATCATGTGTCACTTAATCTAAGGAACATGTAAACAAGGAGGGCATTTAGCTGCAGAGTAACAGTCCCGGAAAGGGCTTCTGTCCCACCCTATGGCACACTCCTGAGTATGATCAGCAGGATCCCTGGGAGGCCCAGGAGCCAGGGCAGAATCAGAAGCTTCCTGACTCTGCAGCTGAGGCCACAGACCAACAGGCATCATCTTGAGATTTCTCTTGGGCTCCCTGTTTTATTTACCTGTCCCTGCTGAAACCAGTCTTACAAATTTGAGTTGGCTAGAAAGACCTGTTCTGGATCTACCAGTGTTAAGGGAAGGAACTTCTGTTGGTCCGTTACAATCCAAGTGCTTTAAATTTTTTCTTTGTTCTGATAGAGTTAATGTTCCTGCCAACGGACTTCATTTCCATCATGGGTCATCCCTCTCCAAGCCCAACAGAACGCTAAAATTAAACACTAGAGGCATCCACAGTTTAGCAATGGAACAGTTGCTAACATACTAGTCAATATTAAGAAACACAAGGACCTAAAATGTTTGGAAAAGGCAATGTGAAGGATTTTTAGGATATGGACTTGAATAAAGGATTTTTCCTATAGAAGCATTCATTGCTGAAAGTCTTTTTCTAATTTTTAGTTACAGCTGGTGACTGTTTATTTAAGACCTTGGATAGAAGAATGCAGCTTAAATATGCATCAGTGGGTCCTGTTGCCATTACAGGCCAAACAGCAATAAGTCCGATTGGCTCTTATTTCAAAGCTGGAATTAGCATCTGCAGGGATGCTTTTCCAGAGTCAGGCTGTCTGAAGCAATGCAGACCTGTAACTGTTAAGGATGCAGCTACCCCTTCTCCACTTCCTTCCAGGCCATGGATAACTTGTACTCCTTAAGGCTTGGATGTTTCTGACTTTTTTCCTGCATAGTTCTTCCTTTGGCCTTCATTTTTTTTCTATTTCCCTTTTTTAAAAGAAGAAATTATTCAAGTCCATATCATTTCATTTTTTGTCTCCTTTCTTCCCTTCTTTTTTTTCCCTTGACCTCTTCTCTCTTTCCAATATATCTACTGTCAACTTCACCCATTTTTCTTTGTTATTTTACATGACATTTTAAATGTCCTTTCCTTTATTACCTAATTTTTCTTCCTTTGTTTGCAATGTGTGCTGTTTTCCATTTGGAATTTCTGTAAGTATTTTAAAAGCTAATTGCAATCATGTTTTATTTTTAATAAACCTGAGGTTTTATGTCAAATCCATTCCTTAGTGTTCTGTGGCAGAGAGCTGAGGCCATAAATTTGCTAGAGCTGGCTAGTTAACTAGAGGTGGGGATCAGGAAGCCAGTTTGTCACTGCGTCAGGATGAACATAGGTATGAAACAGGAGTAAGGGGTACAGACACACCACTGCCTCTACCATAGCGCACACCGTCCCCACCAAAAATATCCAGCTTGTCCATGCCCAAAGAAAATCTGCTATCCTCCACTGGATGCCAAATGAAGGCGAAGGCAGGACTATTTAGAGAATAAATTTTAAAATGGTAGGGCAGTCTTTCAAATTTTCTTGGAGTCTGATATCAGCCACAAGAGAACCAGAGCCAGCCGAGTTACTTCAACCAGATGACTAATGCCTGGGTGACGCCGAAGCACTCTGCTGTCTTCCCTAGATCCCAAGCACTCTGATAACATCAAATCTGAGTGGCACAGGCCCACTGGCTGCTGTAAAATTGCTTCAGGTTGGTAAGCCTTCAATTGCTTCCCGGAGTGTTCAGCAGGCTCAGACTCACACCTGCCGATATAGCTTTTGATTACAAAACACAACAGTTGGGCAGCGCAGGTAACAATAATTATCCCTGTAATTAGATTCTGTCACGCACTGCATAGTCGGGGCCATGGGCTGCGCGTGAACTGAAGAGACATCCGGAGTACCTTTACAGCACTTGGTCTCTTCTGGAAAGCAGGACACTAATAAGCTCTTTACGAGACAGTGAGAAGCCAGATTGCCTCTCCCTCCTCCCCTTTCTGCTTCAGCAAATTTCAGTCGTGTTGCAGCACAGAAAAGAAAGGAGAAAGCTGTAAAAGAGCACCGCAGATGGAAACTGTCTAGGAAGGAATCCAATTTTTGTCTTGCGCCCTGTGCATTTCAATATGGAAATGCTACCCTCATTAAACTGCCCATTAAGCAAACAACACAGGGAAACAAGATAGGTTTTAGGAAGCTGGAGAGGGGGAGAAGAAGCCTATCAGGAAGGGGACGTAAAAGGAGGGCATCGTTTTTAAAGGAGACTGCAGAATGTTCAAACAGAGAAAAGACGGCGTCTGCGCTGACTCCAATCAAGAACAGAGCGCGTGGTTTCAATACAGTCAACTGGCTGCCGCATCTCTGTTGCAGCCACACAAAACTCTGGCAGTGTCTGACAAGACAGGGTGAGCCAGGTGATGGCATGACTTCCACACAGTGCTTTCCGAATAGTTTAATGAATTAGAATGATGGAGGACTAAATACTTGATATAGGAAAATACATCGGATCTGGACAAATAAACGTGTTTGCCTAAAGTTAAAATAAGGACACAGAAAAGAGGGGGTAAAACACTGAACACCTACCTCGCCCCAGGCTCTGTACATATTGTCTCATTCAATCACCTACATACTTTGGTGCTATGGGCTTCAGTCTTCATTCACAGATGAGCAAAAAAAGGCTCAAGAAGATAAGAAAACAGCTCAACATCATGCAGCTGCTCAACAGTGGCAATACAATTTAAGAGTAAGTTCCATACCCTGCCATGGTGCCTTAGTGAACACAGTTCCTGCACTTTTCAGAAAGGAAACCAGTGCAGTGGATCACCACCAAGTACCAACTCCACCAGAGGATCTTCCTTTGCTGTTATTTCACTCCCACCAACATGCAGGGGGTTGGACAGCTTCCACCACTCCAATCTCAGGAATCTGGTGACTGAAGCCCTCAGCGGCTGGATTTCTTTCTGGACAGGGAAATCTCATTTGATAAGCCAGAAGGTAAGTGCTGGGAAGAGCGAGGGCAGGAAGCGAGGAGAGACTTGTTAGCTGCGCGCACACCACAATACCTTCATGATGGACATTCTGTCTCCTCTCTGGAGGTCCAGAGACCAAGCAGCACAGACACTGCTGTGACACATGGAGCGGCCTAGCTCCTAAGACTGTCTAAATCCCCACAACATAAGAAACAACAGTATTAGGCATGGCTTGGGGTCCCTTGGCAGCTTGGATGAGAAGAAAATAAGTTTTTCTGTGGCTCTGGGCTTTAGGAGATGACTGGAGCTAACAAGTATTGTTATGCACAGAATTTTACTGTTATGAAGTGCTTACACCAGTACACATTGTGCCTGTATTTTAATAACTTGACACATCCTATAGCTGCTTCCTGCCATAGACTTCATTCTTTCACCTTTGCATTGTAGTACATTTAATCCTGGTCAGGTTGCTCCCACTAATAAAGCCCTGTCTCAGTTACTTTTTACTCATTGCTGGTACAAAATATCCAACATCCAAAATTAAGGAAGGAAAGGGTTATTTAGTTCACAGTTTGTGACAGTTTCAGTCTATTCTCAGCAGGCTCCTGGGCAGAAGGGGCACAGGACAGAGAGCAGCAGAAAACAGTGAAGAGCAAAGGGAAGGGCAGCAGCTGGGGCTTCTAGCCGGCCCCTCTCTTCTCCTTATATATAAACCAGCTAACCTGGGGCTGGGGGTGTAGAACTCACCCAGTGACCACGCCCTCCTCTTGCACAGGATGAGCATGTTTACAAACTAAAACCCTGGCTGTCTGTTGAGTCACTTAATCTTCTAAACTTCTCAAGTTGATGCAAGGTATCAACCGCTACAAGCCCATTCTTTTACCCGACACCCTGCCGTAGGGTTCAACCTTTTGTTTCCTTGCTTACTATCTCCACTCGGTTGTCTCCCATTCACTGTCCAGCCTACTTCTCTCTTCACTCTCCCCTGCTCTGGCACTCACCAGCCTCACCTTCCTGGCTGCTAACTCCAAGGTAGTTCTGGATACACAACTGCGTTTCTGATGGCCCGGTTGACCATCTGTATTTCTTAGAAGACTCCCCCCTTCCCTGTCAGAGGACTCCCTCTGCTGGCTGTCCCCCCTTTTCTGGCTATCCCTTTACAGCTATCTCTATTCACGCTGCTTCCCTGCTGAGACTGCCCATCTCCTGCCCTGGCCTTCCTGAGTGCCAAGCTCATGCTGTCAGTGCTGCTGCTGTGTGACCCTCTGAAATGCAAGAGGGGCTTCCTTTTGCTATAAGAAGTCCCCGCTCCTCAGAACTTTCATGAAAGGCCCATTATAGTAGTAAAGATGCTCCTTGGGTTAGAATGGGATTATGTCCTGAGCAACTCCCCATGGGCTAGAAATAGCCTAAGTGGGAAGTGCACTGACTACACTTCATTTACCAAACACCACAGCTTAGCAACACAACACACTGGAGAGCATAGGTTGTTTGATTGTGTAATGACATGGTGACACAACTGAAGGAGAGGGGTGGATTGCTGCTGTTGCTTCAGAGAGAGAGAGAGAGAGAGAGAGAGAGAGAGAGAGAGAGATCAGACAGCCTGCCTCTTATCCAGGGAAGAGATTAAAAAAATTTCAAGCACAGCTTCTATTAAATGAGGGTCATTTTCATACTATGACAAAGTTGAAAATTGTAACTCAAGGGCTATCTGTACCCTTGGTTGACTGTTCAGCTTTCCGTTAACTACTCTTTCTATCTTACCTTCTTCTCTCCCAACACACCACCCTCTTCAGTTCCTTCCTGTGACCTTCTCTCAGTTTCAGGGTGTTCTTGCATATGTCTCCTTCCCCTTGTCTGCCAATTGGCTTCTTGCAGTCCCTACTAGCTTAAGGCTCACCTCTTCTCAGAGGCCTTCCTAAGACCCCAGTGTTGGCTTAGCTGTCTCCACAGCTCTGTACATTTACTAAGATGGCAATCAGGGTACTGCTCATGTTTGCCTCTGTGTGCCTGAATCTCCCAGCAACATGCACACTGTAGAAGTAGCCTCTGATTCCACCACCCACAGGACAGAATGAAGAAGCGGGAGACAGTGGCGTTCCTAGATGCCTCTGCTCCCATTTTCTGGAGCTAAAGATGAACGGTTTTCTGGGAACCAATAAAGACAATGGGTGTTGAAGGCACAGACTGCTCTCTGGTTTCATCTTCAGGAAGACTCTGGGAAACCTCCCAGGGCATAGGAGGGCACAGGCAAGGTGCTGGTTTACTTTGAAAGCAACAGCAAAGAAAAGTTGGAGGACTGCAGGCTTCCTCTCTAGTCTAATTCAAGATACTTGCCAAACCTAAGCTGAATGCTTCCTTGTGTCCGTTGGAAAATGAACAGCCTGTGTTGCCATCGCTAGAAGGTACCCTGTTACTCCATACCTTCTCCACACCCAGAGAACTGAGCGCTAGAACACGTGCTCATGGCTGCAGCCTCCACTCGCCACAGACCAGCGAGGAGGAAACAGGGTTGGAATCAATTTATTGCTTCAAGAGGATGCTTGGAAACAGTGCTGGCTGGAAGTGGAAGGGCTTGTTTTGAGCAACAGACATCAAAAGCAAGCTGCACAGCAGCTGGACCTGTGCGATGAGGTCACAGCCATCTGGGCTGCTCTTGTCACTTAGGGAACGCTCATCTGCCCTGGTTGCTGTGGCAGCTGGGATGAGGGCTGTGTACGCACCCTGGGAAGGCCACAGTCACTCATGAGAGAGTGGACCCTCAGTGCAGAAGTAGCTGGAAAGTGTCATGAAGATACTGACATTCATGCCAGGCCTTTGAGATTTAGCTTCTAGGAGAGGGAGGGAGAGCACATTCCAAGTCAGGATTTCCCCCTACTCTGTCAGAAGGATGGAGGAGGACACAGGTAAGGAGCACTAGAGGAATGAGGACGAGATCAGCTTGGCTAGGAGGGGCTCCAAGTCATAGACACTGGAAGCTAAGACAGGGCAAAAATACCCTGCAGTGTTCCGCAGGTAAGATCAATGGCTCATTTGCCCTGCTTCAAAAGGCTGCAAATAGCTATTTTTCATATTGGAAAGGAAATCCAATATTTGTATCACTCGCTGCTATGAATCTGATAAAAGCCCTTCCTGTAGACTATAACACAGGGCCGCGGGAGCCCTGGTTCAAGCTGTAATATTGTGATACACGGCTGGGGAGTCAGGTCATATTGATTTCCTTGGGCCACTCAGCTGTCTGTGCAGACTTCCCCAGCCCCTGGCCACTTTGCTGGCCCCATGTGACTCTGTGACTCTGTACAGAGGGGTGGGAGTCAGCTCCAAGAAAGGCTGTGGATGGCAGGGTCCCAAGGTGGCCTTCAGAAGCCTGGGGGTGGGGGGAGACTCTTAAGAGTGCAGGACAGTGGTGCCAAGAGGAAGAGGACCGAAAAACAAGAGACAGATGTGGGGCACCTGGAGCCCACATATGCTGCTGGTCAGAATGTGAGGAATAAAAGTGGCTGAAAGCTGCTTTGGAAAGCAGTGCTGCAGTTTCTTACACAGTCAAACCCATCTCTGCGCTGTGACTCAGCAGTCCCACTCCTATATACTTTCCTAGGAAAAAATAAAGCATATGCCCATGAAAAGCTTGTATTAGAACAAGCATAGCAATGTGTTCACAAATGCTAAAAACTGAGAAAAGAGCAAAATACGTACTCACCAAGAAGTTGGATAACAAATCACAGTACATGTATAGAATATAACAACACCCTGTAATCAAAAAGATTGACTACTGGTAAATGCAACAGGAGAGTGTGCTAAAGAAATACAACATCCCATAAGATTCCATTTGGGCCAAGTGTGAGCATGGACAATGCTTAACCTTAAGATAGGAGTAGAACAGGGTCACCTCTGAGCAAGCTTGGGGTTGACCAGAACGTAGAACAAGGGAAATGTCTGAAACTGCGGAAATGATTTTAGTCATGGTTAAACAGGTTACATGATCAAAATTTATCAAACTGGGTGCACTTTACTACATGCCAATTATATCAGAGTAAAAAATGAAGCAAACAGAAACAAAAAAAGAAATGATGTGAAATGACAGCATGGCTTCATTAAGAAAGTTTTGCTTTGACAGGGAGAGCGATACCTAGCTTTGCAAGAAGGGTAACCTAGAGGAATAAGGCAGAGTGATTGAAGTATGGAGCTGGGGAAGTGTGCGCTGGGGCTCAGGCAGGGCTATGTAGGGTTAAGATCGCAAAGGTGGGTGGGGATCATAAGCGCGATGGATTCTAGGGGCCAAAAGCACTCGCTGCATTTTCTACTGAGTTTGTCAAAACAAGGAGAGGAAATAGAATAATTGTGGGAAGGTGAAAATCCTAGAAAGTTTAAATAAATAACAGCAATGAAACAAAAGAGAAGATTTTGATTGTTTTGCAGGTAAATGGTTCAGTAGACAGATATATTTGCTTTTATTTCAATACTAGATACTGTATACATAGATTGAAACATCACTGGTATCCCAAGAATTTGTGCAACTTTTATGTATCAGTTAAAACACTTCGCAGCATTTTAAAAGTGTAACATAAAAGCACATTCATTTGTAGCAAGCACAGAATTTATGGTGGAAGAGGTGTGGGGTAGAGGGGGTCCTTCATAAGGCAAGGCTCTCCTAGACCAGTGTTAAGTCGCCCCAAAGTCCCATGGCAGGGGCTTTGGGCAGGTGCCCGCATCATGAATGTGGGAGAGAGGACTGGTCCACTCATTGGTTTAACATAGGTATGAGTGCGTATGATGGAATTACTGAACAGGGAAGACTCACTCTGGGTGTGGGTTTGGGCGGTACAAGCCTGTAGGTTTGTGGTCTGGATGGAAGGAAAAATGAAAGAAGGATGTCTCACTGCTTCCTGCCAACTAGGCATAAGCTCTGTCTCTTCCATTAAGACCCTCTCCCATGATGCTCTGCTTTGGAATCAGTGAACTATGGAGTGAAAACTACAAGCTGGGCTAAAGTAAAGCTTCTCTTCTTTGGTTTGTGGGTGTCAGGTATTTTGTGTCAGGAATGAAAAAGTAACTAAGACAACCTGGATGGTTGTCACTGGGAAATGAAGGAGAACTGATACCCACTATCAAGAAAGAAGAAAGAGTTGCCAGGTACAGAAGAGAAGAAAATCAGGAGAGTTCATGAAGAAAGGGATGATGTTCGCCCTCCAGTGTCTCCGTGCAGCAGAACAAAGACTTCCAGTGGAGGTGACGAAGAAGTAGGCTGAGGCTTGAGAAAATGTAAAGGGTCCAGCAGCTGTTAGTATAGACAAGTTGGAAAGGGTTTTTCTGAGATGGAAGAAAACACGAAGTGATCTATGGAGTAATCCAAAAGTGGAGAGAACCGTCAGGCTGGGGACTTGGCAAGCACAAGGAACACAAAATGGATCATGAGGAGGGACTGGGATAAAATGGGCAGGGCTGTTGCTTGTTAGGGAACTGTTAAAAGTCAACAAGTCAAGAAGAGGTACAGGCTTAGTGGGCACAAGAAAGTTGGTAAAGTGGAAGGTGATGTTGGTCAGAGAAGCACGTCTGCAGGAAAGCAGCTCCACATCAAGGTGAGTAACCAGGGCTGGGAATATAGTTCAGTAGCACAAAGGCCTGTCTGGCAAGCACAAGGTACTGAGTTCAATTCCCGGTACCAGATAAAATAAAACAAAATAAAGTGATATAGCTGTGAAATTCAAAAAAAGTGAGTAGCCAGATCTTCTGATGGGGGCTGAATGGTATGACTGGCAGCACTGGAACTTGGAATCAGTACAGGAGATGGCAGAAAATGTGTAAGGGAGGAGACCCAGACTGGAGAAATCTGTGAGAATATATGGTGCAGTATCCCTTTTCTCTTTCTTGTACATTATTCACTATGTATCACCCCTTGTGTTCTGTGAAGTTGAACATTTTCCAGGATATGTTTTAAAGCTAATCTCAACCTAGTCTCCTTGAGAAATACAAACATGGTTTTCATCCACAATTCATAAATGAGGAAGCCCACTCCAGGGCCTCCTCTCTGTACTGTTCAGTGCCTGCCCTCTCTGCCCATCCCAGTGCTTTCTTTACATCTTGGGTAGGTTTGGGAGCTGCTGAAATCACCTGAATATATGGAAAGTAATTGTATAGGTAAAGGACACAAAATGTCATAGATTTCAGGTTCTGAAGAGAAGTCACATGTTTTGACATAATATTTGTAAGAAGAAAAGATTTGTTTTCTTCTTATTCATCTTTTCAGTTCTTTGTTGACATTTTAAAAAATTGAAATAATTCCTTTGAGGCTTCAAAGATCAGAATTCTTATTTGGGGATTCTCAGACTTCTATATCAAGAAATATAATTGAAAGGCCAGAGAAAACAGCTTGGTGTATTCTGAATGGAAAGGAAACAGAATAACTGTTTTTACTATTTCGTTAGTTTCTGTCTCCTGACATATTGTGTCCTTTTGCTTCAATTTCCCCATGGAGAAATTGTGCAAGGGAATGAACTATATAACGTGATACATAAATCTTTAATATACTTAACAAGCAATGAGTTTTTAGTGGGCCAAACAGAAGCCAATTTTGACCTGATACAGTGCTTAGTCAGCATTGATATATCTGAAGAGTTTTC
>PVKN010027514.1:0-13505 GCA_004027915.1 Capromys pilorides | reverse complement strand
CCCCGCCCCCCCCCCAGGACTAAGCTCATTTTGACTATTAGGATCATTTCTAACAGCACTGGGAAACAAAAAGTTCCAAGAACATCTTGCATAGCTGCCTTTTTAAAAGCCTGCTTGTATTTAGACATACAAGGGGCAGACTTTTTCTTTATTTTTCATTTTATTATTATTTTTAAAAAATTTATTTATGTTATGGCTGGCTCAGCCTGCCCTGGGCGTGGGGCTAGTGCGGCATGTGGCAGATCAAACCATAGTCCCTGTGGTTAACTAAGCTTGCCTAAGCAGGCGCTTTAGACTGCTGAGCTCACTGGCCCAATCTGTTATCTTTAAAAATTGACATGATTCTCACTTCTGGAATATAGTTGCTATCAATGAATAAAAAAGTGCATTAATGTTTACCAGAGTCTTTTGAAATTATTTTTTCCTTTTAAGCTAGCACAATACATTCTTCACAATTAGAATTTGTAGAAGAAAAAGTAATTTAAAGAATCATATTAGCATAGTCTGAAGGCACAGGCTGAGATATTTTTTAAAAGCCTCACTGGCTCTGGGTCTACCCTAGGAGCCAGCATCCCAGTGAGTGGTTTCTGTTTTTCTTCTCCAGTGTATGATTTCTTCATCCATTAGGTCTGCTTGGATCACAACCATTAATGTGGACAACCTGGACAATGCTAAATTTGTGGACC
Source organism: Capromys pilorides (assembly GCA_004027915.1). Lineage (NCBI taxonomy): Eukaryota > Metazoa > Chordata > Mammalia > Rodentia > Capromyidae > Capromys > Capromys pilorides. Next base: position 12,819 of record PVKN010027514.1, on the reverse strand, counting down.
TGGAGGAAAGTCATGATGGAAGAACAACCAGAATTCATTTGTGTGCTATGCCAAAGAATCTGAACGTTATCTTAAAGTCAGTGAGACACTAAATGATCAGCAGCATGTTATACACAATTAGATTTTAGAAAAACCGGCCTGGTGGCAATACAGAGATGGACTGAAATGGAGCAGGGTGTGTACTAAAGAAGTGAGGCCACAGCTCAACTAAGAAAGGATAAGGCCTTCAACTAGGATAGTGACAATGTCTTTGGGGATAAAGTACAGCCTTAGGAAGTAGAATCAGAAGAACTTGCTGAGTAGAGTTGGAGAGAGTGCAAGTGTAGAATCTTTTTAAAAGCCAGGCCAAATGAAGCCAGTGTGGCACAGTCAGGGTGTGTCAGGATAAGCCCAAGTGCTCCTACCTTAGCAGTGCTGTTTGTATTACCAGGGTCCCCCTCCTCACACTCCAACAAAGTCACATGTGTGAGGTTTTCCACCGGATTCGTAAGAGTCAGGAGGACCTGACTCTCCTGAGGAAGAAGAAAAACATCTTTCAGACACATGACACGCTGTCACACAGATCCAGTTTCTTAGCTGCTAATCAAACATTTTACACAATCATTTCTTCATCACACCTTAGCAGTAACAACTACCCATACTCTTCAGGGCTGCATTCTCAGAGTGTTCACCGATCTCTAGTCTGTTCTGTGTATGTTAGGCTACATACTCTCCGGACTTGCAATTTTACTGAGGAAATGAGATGGATCCAATAGAAAGAGTCAGTTAAGTTACTAGATCCAGAAATCCTGAATATACATTATCTAAATGATTGTCCTAAGCAGGTTGTCATTTAAATACTGAAAAGAAAGAAGCTCCATAAATAAAATATAGGAGTCACAGCCTAGCTAGATTTTTAACGTAGAAAATAACAACAAAGCAAGACTTATACAAAAAAATCTTTTAAGACTTCTTGAGTCATGATAATTTTCCCTCATTTGGTACTTTCTTGAGGTTAATAAATACTCTTTCAAGTGATCAAAGAATATACAAATAATTCTCATAAGCTAAAGAAAGAAAAAGCTAAAGAAGGTACAGCAGAGTATTCTATCATTCACTGGGAGAACATGTGGGAAGAGGTGTGGATGAGGACTCCAAGGAAGAGAGAGATTGTAGTACAGATCTTGCTGATTTGTGGTCACAGAATAAACACATGAGGCCATGGAGAATCTCCAGGCTGGGGTCTAGGGAAAGATGCCTGGAGGGTGCGGCCTTGTTAGCTTTCTTTTGGCCCCTATGACTCTGTCTTTACACAATGTCACCTAGCTCCTCCTACATACATTTCAAAGATGCTATTGTCAAGACCCCAAATTTAAGAATCCTAAAGTCACGATTTCTTTGTTGTTCTTTTTTCTATACTTTGCTCACTGCAGGCCATCCCAAATATACCCATATGCACATGCACACATCTTTGGTCAGTCAGTTCCTTCTGTCAAGCAAGGTACTGACCTTCATGTGGCGAAGGTTTGGAATTGACATGATTCTCACTTCTGGAATATAGTTGCTGTCAATGAATAAAAAAAGTGCATTAATGTTTACGAGTCTTTTGAAATTATTTTTTCCTTTTAAGCTAGCATAATACATTCTTCATGTTAATTAGAATTTGTAGAAGAAAAAGTAATTTAAAGAATCATATTAACATATTAAGACTAGATATGAAACAAAACCAGCTATGAATTCTACCTGAAATCTTAGGACTACAGCCTGTACATATACAGGTAGTTTAGAGTCTATATGCATGTGTGTGTATCATGGTAGTTACTGTCTACATTACTTAATTTATTTTGGGGTATTAAATATAAAAATCTTATTTAATAATTCATTTTTATAATTTTAGAAGGTAATTGGTAATAAGATCCAAGTCTCATTTAACAATGTTATAGGGCTGTAATAATACATTCTTACCACATCTCAAGCAATGTGCCATGTACTTTCTAAGCATTATTTCATGTCATCTTTCATGAGGTAGGTCTCATTAATACTAGTCATACCTTTGTACTAAAGTGTTTTGAAGCTGGTCAAATTTGGTACTCAATTCATCTAAATGAAAAACTTTTATACCATATTCATCATTGTTTAGTCCACATGTAAGAAGAACCTGTCAGCATCAACTGACTTACAACTTGCTGCCTTTTTATAGCCAAAACAGTTGTCATGCCTCCTAGAACCAATGAATGAGGACCAAAGTACTGCTGTTATTTCCTCATGAGAATGAACAACGTGGGCATGGTAAGTGGCAGTGTGAGGATTTCACATTCAGGCAGTCTGGTTAGTGTCCCTGGTATAAACCATTGTATTATGCTGCCTCTCTTAAGACAGCAGAAAACTGTACTGAAGTGTGCTTGGTCTGGACTCCATGTGTATTTAGACTGCTGGGTGCTTTTCCCTCAGCCTCAGCTTTTGTAGGTATTTGTAACCACACCTGGTGTCTTTTTGTTGTTGTTTTTGAGCCAGGGTCTTGCTATGTAGCTCGTCCTGGCCTTAAACTCCTGGTCATCCTCCTGCCTCAGCTTTCTGAGTGTTGGATTACAAGCATGTGCTACCTTGTAGGTTCCAAGTCTGTCTCATTTCCACCTCAGTGCCTCTCTTCATCTTTATTTTTCTAATTGGTGGAGATTCTAGAAGCCAGGGCTGTTACACTTTTGTCATAAGTGCTAAATGGACATCTCTTGCTGCTCTGCTTTGCTGCACAGGTCCTTGCTGTTTTTATGTTTCATTTTGCCAACTGATATTTCTTTTCCTTGGTAGTTCCTGGGTTTCTTCACTTGCTTAGCAAAAGCTTCTATATCCTAAAGTTACACAACAGTTCCCTAAATTTTCAAAATATTTTTTGTATTTGCAAAGGGGTTTTTACACATAGAAGTCCCTTCCACTGACAAGCCCCAATGAGTTAATGTTAACTTAAATAATATTTACTCCACACAATGAAATATATATTTTTAAAAAACATTTATTTATTTGATACGGGAGTCTCAGTTGAGACTCAGTGATTCTCCTGTCTCAGCCTCCCCAGCACTGGAATTACAGGTGTGTGCTACCACGCCCTGCTCTATGGCTGGCTTAGAGTGCCTGGGGGTGGGGCCAGTGCAGCACATAGTACTAGGGATTGAACCCAGATCTTATGCTTGCCAGGCAGGTGCTTAGATTGCTGAGCTATCTCTCCAGTCCCACAAAATGAAATATTATCAGGATACAGGTAAATAAAATGAATGTTGTTTGGGGAATATACTTTACTTAGCTATACATGCCTTTCAGTTTTTATTACAAAAGAGAGTCTCACTGTTATGGTTGAAACACTGTATCAACATGTGGAGTCTAGAAGCTTAACTCACTCACTCAACAGTTCTACATCCAAGGGTAAAAAGGATACGCCCTTACTCCTCTAGGATGTTGTTCATTGTGTAAACTTGAGAAGTTTAAAAGTTCAACTAAGTGATTCAGCAGAGGCCAGGTCCACCACCCCCAGCCTGTTTACAATGTAAGGGAGGAAAACAGGCACCCCTGTGCTATGTTACCCTATCTTGGAGCAAGCTGACTACAGATTGAAACAAACTATGAGATAACTAAACCTTTCCTTCTTTAATTTTGGGTGTTACATATTTTCTTTCAGCAAGGAGAGAAAAATAACGAAGACACTCACGTTGCCTAGGCTGGGCTCAAACTTTCATCCCATCATGGCATCCCACATAACTACTATTATAGGTGTGTCCCAATACACCTACCAATTTCATATATTTTGTTTTTAAATTTTAAAGATCACTCCCAAACTTAGGTACTTTATAATCTGCAATGAATAGCTAGTGACTTTGCCTAAAAATCAACAAAGCACACTGCCCCAGAGCACACTATATTTCTGTGTCCCTAACACAGATGCTCTTGATACTGTATGTATAGATTTACCTTAAATTTTATGGTATACAACTTAATTGAAAACATGAATAGCAATAAAACGACAGGATCATTCTAATATAATTTTATTCTCTTTTTCAGACCAAGGGTAAACACATTTTGTATGGAAAACAAAAACAAAAACAAAAACCTGCAAATACTAAAACCATAAATAGTAACCCAAAACGCCAGCCCCAAAATACTCACACAGCAACCAGTTGGATTTTGAATTTGATAGATGTTGGATTAAACTCTGGTTTGCTCAAATTATGTTCACATTTCTACAAAGAAAAATATATATCAGAGGAAAATGAGAACATATTTTGCTGATCCACAGAGTTGCTAACTTCAGAAGGATAGCACTTACTAAAATAGTAAGGATAGGATCACAGATTTTGTATTTTTGTAAATAGTATATGCTACTTACAGCTGAAATTTATAAAAGACATTTAGATTTCTAGATATAAGCAAACACACTATGAAATGTTATTATAGCTTTGTGGTGACTAAAAACCACTGAAGTAACGGACACGTGGTGCAGTTCGGTGCTTAGCATGCTCCCTGGCTTAAAAGAGTTTAGTATTACACTGACTTTGAGGAAGTTATACGTTCTGTAACTGTCAATGTTTTCATTTTATAGGTGACTACAATGGGACACAGGAAAAGTAAACAAATCTACTACTTCACTGAGCCAGTAAGAATGAAAGCTGGTATTTAAACCCAAGTAGTATAACTTCAAATCCCACACTTCATTTACTACTTTTTCTAGAGGAGGATGCTATTTACTATTCCTCCCTTGAAGCATACATAAAACCAGTTAAAATTTAATGGTTAAAAAAAAGGATATTAGGTACCTTTTAGCTGTGCGTTACTTTCTCCTCACTGCTGTCCTATGGTAGATAAGCTATGCATACATGTTTAAAAGTATACATTATCTTTTTCTTTTTTCACAATGACAAAAAGGAATCTTTTATTTTGGGGATGTCTGTGGTATTAGGGATTGAACCCAGGGCCTTTACACTAACATACATCCCTCACCTCTCCCTTTTCCTTCCTTCCTTCCTGCCTTCCTTCCTTTTCTTCCTTCCTTCCTTTTCTTCCTTCCTTCTTTCCCTTTCTCGAGAGGGTCTTGAAAACTCACTGAAGCTGTCCAGGCTGCATCTGCACTCGAAATCCTCCTACTTCAGCCTCCTCAGATATTGGCAGCTCAGGTACCACACCTGGCATAGAAGGAGCACTTTATACATTCTTTGCCCTTTGCTCTTTTCATCTAAGTTGGAGTTCCCTTTCAACACAGGAAGAGAACTCTTTCTGCCATTGTTAACTATTTCTGTATCTTATTCAACTAGACAGAAATTGATGGACATTAGAAATATTGCCACTATTTTGCTACTATAAATCCATTTTCACTATAATGGGTGTTCTTACCCACGAGCAAGAGATATATCTTTCCATTTTCTGAACCTATTTCAATTTTCCTTTGCAGAGTACTGCAATTTTTAAGGTAGAGGTCATTTATATCCTTTGTTAGATTGATTCCTAGGTGTTTCTTTTTTTTTTTTTTGAATGCTATTGTGAAAGGTGTTATTTCCTTAATTTCTCTCTCAGTGAGTTGGTTATTTGTGTACAAGAAGGCAACTGAATTTTGGATGTTGACTTTATGTTCAGCTAGTTACTGAATTTGCTTATTAAATCTGCCAATTTTTTTGTCTGTATTTTTAAATTACTTTTAATAAGAAATAACAATGTATAACAATGTGACAGTTTCAAAATGCATTATCAGTACATTTCCATATTTGATACAATGCATATTGTTGCCTTCTTATTAGTTATACAGAGCCCAGGGTGTAGGTGTTATAATTTTTCAAATCATTATTGGTACAACCAAATTTCTTCTCATTGAACTAAGAGAAAGTAGTTGTATGCATAATCCAGTGTTTGATAATAGCAGTGGGTTATTGGTAAAACTGGCAATGTTGGAAGCTGTTGATTTAAGCCTTTTACAGCTCAGCATTTAAATCTAGCTTTCTGTTTTATGCCTTGAAATCTGCCAATTTTTTACTAGACTTCTAGGGTCTTCTTTGTACAGTATCATGCTATCTGCATGTCATCTTTACTTAATGATAATTTAGCTTCGTCCTTTCCTATCATTAATCTTTTTCTTTCTCTTATCTAATTACTGTCGCTAAAGTTTTTAGGACTATGTGGAGTAAGAGTAGACAAACTAGATATCTTTGTTTTGTCCCTGATTTTGTTCTTTTTTGTTTTTTTGAGATAAGGTCTCACTATGGCTGGTCTTGAGCTCAAATTCTATAGCCCAGGCTAGTCTTGAACATGCAACCATCTTCTTCCTGCCTCAGCCTCCCGTGTGTTGGAATTATATGTGTGTACTATCAACTTGGTTGTTTCTGATTTTAGAGTGAAAGCTTTCAGTTTTTTTTTTTTTTTAAATTTCACTTACTATGATGTTGGCTTTGGTTTGTCATAGATAGCTTTTACCAGACTGAGGTAAAAAAACCTATTATGATTTTTTACAGGGTTTTTAATCATGAATGGATGCTGGACTATGACAGATTTTTCTGCATCTACTGAGTTGATTGTATGATTTTTGTCCTTGGTTTTGTTAAGATGGTGTATTACATTTATTGATTTGCATATGTTGAACCAGCCCTGCATTCCTGGGATGAATCCCACTGGGTCATAGCATGTAATTTTTTTTGACAATTTGCTACATTCTGTTCGCCAGTATCTTATCGAAGATTTTTGCATATGTTCATTAGGGAGACTGGCCCGTAATTGTTGGGTACTTTTCAGGTATTGGTATTAGGGTAATGCTTGCTTCTAGGAATGAATATGGGAGTATTGCTTTTCTTTTAATTTTATAAAGAGTTTGAGATATAGTGGTGTTAGGTCTTTTCCAAATTTCTTACAAAATTCAGCAGTGAATCCATCAGGGCCTGGGGTTTCTAGTTGGTAGGTTTTTAATTATGTTTTCAATTTCACTGATTGATTTTGACTTAGGATTTTTATATCTTCTGATTTACCTTTGGTAATTCATATGTATCTAGAAATCTGTCCATTTCTTTTGCATTTTCTATCTTATTAGAATGCAAGTTTTTTAAATAAGCATACAGATGATCTTCTGGAGTTCAGCAGAGTTTCATTCCTATTTGTGTGGATCTGAGTCTTTTCTTTCCTTTTTTTGATAAGGTTAGGTAAGAGTTTGTCATTTTTATTTAATCTTTCAAAGAATCAACTCTTTGATTCATTTTGTGTGTGTGTGTGTGTGCGTGCGCTGCCTTTTAGTCTCCAGCTTGTTAATTTCTGCTCTGATCTTTATAATTTCTTCCCTTGTTCGAGATTTTGGTTTAGCTTACATGTCTTTCTGTAGAAGTTCGAGGTTCACCATTAGGTTGTTTATCTGTGCTTGCTGTTTTCCTCATATGGGTACTCACAGCCATAAACTTCCCTTTTAGGACTGTTTTCATTACGTGCCATAAATTCTTCTATGTTGTACTGTCATTTAATTGTAGACAATCATTTAATTTAATTGTACAATCATTTAATTGTAGAAACTGTTTAATTTCTTTAATTTTGGCTGCGAGTTTTTGGTTGTTCAGGAGGGTGCTGTTTAATTTCCATGTATTTATTATGTTTTGGTTTCTTTTGTCACCGATTTCCAATTTTACTGCACTATGGTCTAATACTATGTATGGGACAATTGTTCTCTCTCTCTCTCTCTCTCTCTCTCTCTCTCTCTCTCTCTTTTGGCCAGCTCAGTCCACCCTGGAGGCAGGGCTTGTGTGGCATGTGGTGCTGGGAATCAAACTGTAGTCCCTGTGTGCTTTCCTAAGCAGGTGCTTTGGACTGCTGAACTATTTCACTGGCCCCTGTATGGGACAGTTTCAACTCCTTTACATTTACTTAAGCATGGTCTATGAGCTAGAATGTGGTCTATTTAGAACATCCCATGTGTAGCAGAGAAGAATGTGTACTCTGATTTTAACACTCTGTAGACATCCACTAAAAGTCCATTGCTGGGGCTGGTGAGATAGCTCAGCAGTCTAAAGCGCCTGCTTAGGCAAGCGTGCAGGAACCACAGTTTGATCCCCAGCACCACAAGTCCAGCCAGCCCCACCGCCAGGGTGGGCTGAGTTGGCCACAAACAAAAAAAAAAAAAGTCCATTTCTTCAAAAGTTTCTTCAGTTCTATTATTTCATTGTTAATTTTTGTCTAGCTGATCTCTTCTTATGAGTAGGGTATTGAGATCCCCTAATAAATTTTTATTGGTGTTTATTTGATTTTTTTGTGTCTATAAATACTTATTTTACATAGTTGGGTATAATGATATCTGTTGAATATATACTAATGACTGTTATCTCTTTCTCTTGGATTATTCCCTTTTCAAGGATGCAGTAACCTTCTTTATCTTTCTTAATTGGTCTTGGTTTAAAATTCACTTTGCAAATATAACAGGTCCTGGCTGTTCTTTTCTGGGTTCCTGTCATATGGAGTATAGTTTTTTATCCTTTGACCTTCAGTCTAAGAATTTCTTTTTGAATTATGTTTTTTGTATGCAGCACATTATTGATCTTGCTTCTGCCAGTCTGTGTCTTTTGATTGGTGAACCGATGCCATTAACATTGATAGCTATAACTGATATGTATTGACTTATCCTTCTCTTGGGACAGTGGAAGGTGGGTGACATTTGTATCTTTTTTTGTGGCTGTGGATGCCATTCAGCATGGCCTTCTAGGCTTTCAAAGCTTTTGCTTTGCCTTCAGCTTTGGGAGCGTTAGGGGCTTCCTTCTTCAATCCCTATATAACTGCGTATTTTTTTTTTTCCCAGTACCAGGGATTGAACTCAGGATCTTGTGCTTGCCAGACAGGCACTTGGCTATCTCCCCAGCCCTGCAAGGCTATACTACATATCTGAGATCCTGTCTTTTCATTGGCTTAATCAGCTATGGAGACTTTAAATGGAATTTTTGTCTTCCTGAATATTTGCTTGAATCTGCTTTGTAGATTTCACTTCTTTCCTATGCTGAGCATTCATGGCTTACACAATGTAAAAAAAAATTGCATGTATTTGGTACAAGGTCTTACCAGGTAGCTCTTACTTATAATGATCCTCCTGTCTCAGCCTCCCCAGTGCTGGGATTACAGGTGTGCACCACCATGCCTGATCTTGGTGGCTGGCTTGGCATGCCCAGGATGGAGCTGGCATGGCATGAGGTATTAGATCGAACTCTAAGCAGACGCTTAGACTGCTGAGCTATCTCTGAGGTCTTCCATAATTTTTTTAAGCTTTGTATTTTTTGTATTTCTTTTAGAGTCACTAAGCATGGTTTTCATTGTGGACATCATCTCTGCAGTTATCTGAGACATTATTTCTTATTTGAATTTTTCTAGAGCCTCATTCAATTGCTTGGTTACCACTCAGAGAGTCCAGTTCACATAGGCAGCTTTCAGATTATCCCACCTCAGTCTCTAGATTTGCCTTTGCTAAACAGGATATCTAGTGCTATGTCTTAAGTATCTTCTCATTGTTTTTTTCTTTTTTTTAAAATTAATTCCCGGGGTGATGTTTGCAAATTACCTATATAGTAAGTTGCTTTATTGTTAGTATCGACTTTTTATTTTTATTTTTTTAATTTTATATATTTGGTATAGGATTTCACTATGCAGCTCAGACTCATAGTGATCCTCCAGTTTCAGCCTCTCCAGTGCTGGGACCACAGGCATGCGCTACCACTTCTAGTCTTGGTGGCCAGCTTGGCATGCCCAAGGAGGGGCCTGCATGGCATGTGGTACTGGGAATCAAAGCAGGGTCCCTGTACTTGCCTAGGCAGGGGCTTAGACTGCTGAGCTATCTCCATGCCCTCTATTGTTAGTATTCAGAACCCTTAGGAAATGACTTCTTCTTCCAGGTGTACTATAGGTGTAGCTGGTTTTTGGGTTTTGAGTCAGTTGCAAGATCCTACCTCTTCAATTTGTTGGGGATGAGAAATTGCTGCCTATTTGGCCTAGGCTCTGGTTCTCTGACAATGTGCCATAGTATTTTCTGTGATGCTTAGTCAGTCTCAGTCTTAGAATACCAGACAGCACAACTGTTCAGAACATTATCTCATTTTTGGCTTAAGTACCATCAGCAATGACAACAGCATTAAACACAGCCACTCACTGCCAGCTAGTTCAGTCCTTTGTGTCTGCTGCTCCCTTCCACTGCTGTGTCTCTCCATGGGCTGCCAGCAGTCACCATGAGTCCAAAGATTTGAAGTGCTCCTCTTGTACAGTGAGACTCATCTCAGGGAGAAGGAGCCACCAGGTACGTCTTGCTTCATTTAAATTTCTCCCTTCACTCACTGTGAGCTTTAATTCATGCTGCAGATCCTTCCTAGGTCCAACAGACCTTCCCTCTTGTCTTCCTTGCATTGCTATATTCCAGCATCTAGACAATGACTCTCAAGGTGGTTCCTTCTCTGCTATTTACCATCCTATCATCTTGTTGCTCCCTCTCTGATCTCTGCTAAGGTGATTTTAAAGCAAGACACACTAAAGTCAACTCCTTGCCACATCTCAAGTGTTGTCACTAGGCCTTGGATGCAGATGTTGGTTTCCTGGTCCTAGTTCAGATGTACTGAACTGTGATCTAGAAGAGTCTGGGCTTCTGGTAAGAGCTTCTACTGGTGGCATGTTCACGTATTGTTATTTAAAAGAATTAAAGATTCAGAGCCTTGGTTCTGTTACCACATTTCAAGTACTCAATCACCACAGAGATGACTGTTCTGGCCTGTACAAACGAACACTATTTCTACCATCACAGAGAGTTTGTGGAACAGTACTGATCTGATCTAAAAGGTTTCTTTAATTTTAGTTTGTTTTTAGAATTTTTTTGTTGAAGACACTCTTGTTTATTCAGTGGATTCCTAGAACATGAATATTTCTTTTTTCTGTAATTTTTAAAAAAGTATTTAGTAGAAGGTCTACAGGGTCTATAGTGTATCATTACACAGATTACACTCATAGTGCTTAGCTTCCCAAGCACTGGGTCTTTCCTTATTTCGTTGTCTTCTTTTCATTCAAATTATTATTATTATCATTATTTTTGCCACTTCTACTAATTTAAGTTACATGTTCTTTTAATATTCTTTTAGGAGTATGACTATGTATATAACTTTCAGATATTTTAGTTTCCACATCTATAGAATAGGGAAAGCAGTAGTATCCACCTCCACAAGACTGTGAGGATTGAATTTATATTGAAAGCATTTAAAATACTGCCTGGGTATGTAGTACATTGGGTATAACTGTTTTCTATGTTTACTACACTGGCCAGCTACTAATCACATTTATTTTTGCTTTTCTCCTGTAGGAATTGGAATTCAACAGAGAAGAATACTTACCCGGCAGCGCAGGGACCGTTTGATCAGAAGATGCTTGTGGCGAGGGTAAAGCTGTGAAGCGCAGATCGGTTGGAAATCAGGCTGTAGGAGTCGTTGCTGCAGAGTGGTCACTAGCAAGAAAGGCAGAAATCAGGCTAAGTTTATAGACTCTTTCAAAAGCAGAATTATAAGTAGTTGGCACTGACATCAAGGAATACTGTCATTATGAATGTTGTTCACAAAACTACAGAACAGAAACTGGGCAAGCATTTAAAAATTCATTTTATATCTATTACATCTATTTTATTTTCTGCATAGCATTTTGCTACCATACTAATACCCACCTTATTAAAAGTCCCCTAATGACAAGAATATAAGTGACCAACGTAGACAAAGGCAGAAAGTATAGAATTACCCTCTGTTAAATTTACTGGTCTTGTGTAATAGTCTTCAGGCAGAGGTTCTACTTCATCCACAGCCTGAGCTGGCTCAATCTTTACCTCTTTCTGGTCTTCTCCCTCTTTCAGGCTAAAAGACAGAAAGCAATAATTTCTCAAGAGTTCATATGATTCTCCTCAAAGTTTATTCTAAGTATGACAATCTTTTCCTCTATTGCCAAATGCTCTTCTTCCTTTTTTTTTTCTGTATTTAGGACAGGTTCCACAGGGTCTATAGAATCTCATTACATAGATCAGACTCACAGTGATTCTTCTGTTTTCAGCCTTCCAAGTGCTGGGATTATAGGCGTGCACCACCACGCCCAGTCTCCATCATTGTCTCAGTGGGTGGGGCCAGCACGGCACACGGGGAATTGAACCCTAGCCACTGTACTCTGCCTCAGCAGGCTCTTTAGTCCGCTAAGCTATCAGACCCACTCTCCAAATGTTCTTTTCCCCCTTAAAAAAAATCACATTCTTTAAATATTTTGATATTTAAATAGTTGATACCAACTTTTTCCCTCTAAGTCATTTAATGTCCAAACTTACGAAAGTCCAGCAAGTGTACTAATGGATGCACCAGCTCGCGGTCGCTGAAGCCTTGTTCCAAGACCATATTTGTCCTAAACAAAGTTCAGAAATTCCTATTAGGAAGTTTGTAGTTACACATATTGTTATTGATTGAAACCAAGAATTTAGGGTGGGACAGCATGAGAAGCTTAAGGAAATAAGCAAACAAAATAGAAAAGCTAATTTAAAAGCTTCTTTTGAAGAATAATTTATAACCCCACATCAATATTCTATTCTTAAATAAAAGTTCCAAATAAGAGTCTGAAACTATATTAATATAGTAAAAGTGAAGCAAATGTGAGCTTTTCCTACTAATCTAAAAATAACTACACAATGGCCCAGCCAAAATACATGGTGAATTTCTTCCTGGAACACTTTTGCTAACCATTTGCTAATTTCTTCAGGGTCAGCAAGAATCATAAAAGAGAACTTACCACTACATGAATAGTATGTTGCTGTAGAGCCCCAAAATAGCAGCAGGTTGCAACAGAGACAAAAAA
>PVKN010027513.1:0-13505 GCA_004027915.1 Capromys pilorides | reverse complement strand
TCAAGATATCAGGTCTGAACCTTGTCCTCTGAATAACTACTATAAAGACAACAATATGCATTGTATTAATTATTGTAACCATCCTACTAACTTGTTTTGAAAGTGTTTCATTACTATTTTATGATTTTTTTCTCATTAAAATGAATAAAAAATTTATCTATGTCATGTTTTCTATGTGGAAAGCTTAAAAATATTATTTGGGAGTTAGGAGGATTCCAGGATGGAGTAAAGATTATGACAAAACAGTCTAACTGAATTACAAATGGAGAAGATGACCTCAGTGAAGGAGATGCAAGACAGAGTTTCTGACCTAAGTAATTTTAGAAATGACTGGAATCTTTTTTTTTTTTTTTTTTAAATCTGAAGGTCTTTTATTAGCTGAGCTCAGAGATTGTCAGCATAGACCCCTGTGTCAGAGCCCAAGTGAGTGGCCCTGAGAAGAGAACATGAAGAGTATATAAAGAGAGAGGAAAAAAACCTCAGAAAATATGTAATACACCCTGCTTTAAGAGGAACAGCACCCATAAGCATCACAATATTCTAGCTGACAACACTGTTTCTCACAGGGTTCAAATCCACACACAGTTCTGCTACTGCTAACATATACTGTTTGTTGGACCTGATAAATTAAGTAAATGGGTAAAGACACAGGCAATGAGGAAGGAAAGATGTGTGATGGTGGATTTGCATGGGAGACATCTGCAGGAGCCTAATACGGACACACATGGTTCTAGACAAAATTACCTATGAGTTTGTCTATACTGGTTAGTATACTTGTATTTTCTTTCTTTCTTTCTTTCTTTCTTTCTTTCTTTCTTTCTTTCTTTCTTTCTTCTTTCTTTTTTTCTGGGACTGGGGTTCGATCTCATGACCTTGCATTTGCCCGGCAGGCACTTGTGCTATGGAGCTATCTCTCCAGCCCCACATTTATTTTCTTGCTGTTCATCTGAGAAAAGTCATGACCCACCAGGGGCAGCAGCACACTAATAACCACATTTCCAGACAATGAAATAGATCTCCTTAGAGAAATGATTGATTCTGGAAATGAATCTGGAGCACTTTGCACTGCCAAAAAGTAAAGAAGTGCTTTAGAAAAATGTCACCAGGGTATGTCAGAGGGACACAGAACCGGGAAGGGAGCTCCCGTGACCAGAGCTCAAACAATTTGAGCAACAACACACATGAAAGAGTACTTGGCCATAGCTCATGGTCTAAATGAATATCCTTTGGAATTCATTAACATAAATAAGTGGTGGAATTAATAAATAAGGAGAAGAAATCCCTTATGCAGAGGAGTCAAATGGTCATGGACAATGTCACCCTCTGGGATACGAAGCCCTTTGTGCACCTGTGAAGCACCTTGAACCCTCAAGCCCATAGCCCTGGTCTAACCACATGAAAGTCAGCAGACAGATCCCAACCACAAAGCACTGAGCAGTATATCCGGCTAGTACTCTTCTTCAAAGCTGCCAGCCTCATCATATTAAGGAAAGTCTGAGAAACTGTGAGCACTAAGAGCAAGATGACCAAAGGTAACATGGAGTCCTGTAATAGGAAAAGATGTAGATAAAAATTAGGAAAGTTCAAGAAAGTAGGAACTTTTTTTTTTTGTCTTTTTGAGACAGGGTCTCACTATGCAGTTCAGGCTGGCCTTGAGGTCACTTTTGTAGCCCAGGCTGGTCTCAAACTCGCACTGATCCTCCTGCCTCAGCCTCCCAAGTGCTGGGATAACAGGCGTGCGCCACCACACCCGGCTTAAAATTAAATCTTTTTTTTCTTTTTTTTTTTTTGGCAGGACCAGGTTCAAACCCACAACCTGGCACTTGCCAGGCAGGTGCTTGTGCCGCAGAGCTATCTCCTCGGCCCTGAAAGTAGGGACTTTAATGATGAAGTTTCAATATTGGTTCATTAATTGTAACAATATGTGATGTGAATGTATGATGTTAGTAATAGCAAAACCAGGTACATTGCATGTAGGAACACTCTGTAGTATCCTCTCAAGTTTTCCATAAATCCAAAGATGTTTTAAAAAGTTCTCTACTTAAAAAAATCTTCACACTATCGAAATTCTAGGTCCAGACGGCTTTGCTAGTGAATTCTATCTAATTGTTAAAAAAAAAAAAAAACAGCAATGTTTTGCTAATCCTTCCTGAAAATAAAGGAGGGGAACCATTTCCCAACTTGATGAGGCCAGTTTAATCCTAATATAAAAAGCAGATAATGACATCACCAAAGAAGAAAATTATAGGCCAATATCTTTCATAAAACAAAATTCTAAATTAAATGTTAACAAACTGAATCATAAAACATGTAAGAAGGACCATTTACTGTAATCAAGTAGGGTTTATTGTCTGGGTATTTTAAAATCAATTAATGTAATATAAAGTACAGACATCATGTGAAAATCTCCACAGAAAAAGCAACTGACAATATGCACCTGTGATAAAAACAACAAAAAATTCTCAGCAAACTAAAAACGAAAGTGAACTTCTAGGGAGCCGGGGAGTTGGCTCAGTGGTATAAGTACCTGCCTAGCAAATACAAGATCCTGAGTTCAATTCCCAGTGCCACAAAACAACAATCAAGTAAACTTCTATTCACTAAAAAACCCTTCCCACTAACATCATACTTAATGTTAAAAGACTGAAGTCTTTTCTCCTGAGAAGGGTGTCTACTCTTGTTACATATCCAGCTTTGCTCTTGATTCTCACTAGGGCATAAAGCAAAGAGATGGAAAAGGAGGAAGGAGGAGAGAAGTATGGGCAAAGGAAAAAAAAAACTTAAAGCCACAAAGTATGTAAAAGAAAAGGGAAAATTGTTTTTTTTATTTGTTCAGAGTCAACATAGTCTTACATACAAAAAATCCTAAGAAACATACACACACACACACACACCCCTACCTACCTACCTACCTACCTACCTACCTACCTAATAAACAAGTTCACCAAGATTATAAGTAATATATAAAATCAATGTACAAAAATATATTTTCCTATACTGGAAATAAACAACATTAAAATAAAATTGAGAAAATAGTTATATTCACATTAACAAAAAAAAGAAAAAAAATAGGAATAAAGATACTCCAAAAACAAACAATCCTTACACATTAAAAACTATGAGATACTGCTTTTAAAAGATCTAAAGAAACAAACACCACATGCTGTGTCTTGGGAGACTCAACAGTAGGACAGGAACACTACTCAGACTTGTGGTGGGCACAGTTTAAATCCTCCAAGAAGTCCCAGAAGACCAAAATCACGAAGGTGATTCTTAAATTCATATAAGAATGCAAAAGAGCTAGAGAACCAAAATAATTTTGGAAGAAGAATGGATTTCAAGACTTTTATCTCCTGATCTGAAAACTTACTCTGAGCTGTATAGTAGCCAAAGCAATCTAGTGATGGATGTAAAAATAGGCAAGTAGACAAATGAAGGAGAATTTAAACTCAAGAGATTCTGCTTATGATTAGTTGATTTTCAAAGAAATAAGCAACTCAGCAGAGGGGAAGCCTCGGTAGTAAACGGTTTTGCGTGCCTCTGAGGAGACCGAAACCTTCCAGGCTGGATCCTGGTTAGGGTTGCATAACTGCTTATTTATTGAAAAATATTTATCTGGACCCTTAAACTGGGAAAATCTACGGCATGTAAATTATACTGGAACAAAGCTGTCATATGTAATACCAAAAGCTTGAAAGTGAAGTAAAGTAAACAAAGACAAATTTATAAATTTTGGCACAATAACCCCACTGACAGAGTATTTCCAAGAGACTTTAAAGCTCATTAATGGGATCAGATCATCCTTATATCTTTGAAAAGAAACAAAATAAAACTTTTTAAAGTTCCACTTGTTTTCATTACACATATTATTTGCAGCCGTGGTGACACAGTTAAGACTGCCCTGTACACTGACAGAGCAGAGAACTGATTATACTGTGTGGTTGAAAACAAGATTATACTGATTCTGGACAGGGCTGGTGAGATAGCTCAGTGGACTCAGTGCGTGCCTTAGCAAGCGCAGGGACCAGTGTTCAATCCTCAGTCCTGTGTGTTGCACCAGCTGGGCGATGAGCCAGCAACCGAGTTCAGGCATGGTGGCGCACACCTGTTATCCCAGCACTGGGGAGGCTGAAAATACGAGGATCACTATGAGTCCGAGCTGCATAGTGAATCCGTGTGCCACATACATAAAAGAAAAAGAAAAGAAAATAAGAATGCTCGGAGTGGAGGAAGGAGACACAAATGCAAAGTCAATCAGGCTACAGCTAAATCTATGTTCTAGGATTTGAATTGGAAGTTACCTACGTGCTGATGATGGATTTTTCTCTTAAACATATTTTTACCTTTGTCCACTAAAAGTCCTCGTGAGTAATTACCCATCCAGTACTAATGAATGCCTGGCACCCAAAGTGTGGCCTCACACAATCTTCTGCTGACAGAACCACTGCTCCTTGAAGGGACTGATTCTGGACAGGTGGCACAAAACACATCAAAATAAGCCTGGAAATTTTTGTTAAAAAGTGAGAAGAGAGAGGAAAAAAGGAGGAGGAAAGGCAGGGAAGGAAGGGAAGACACAGGAAGGAAGGAGGGAGGAAAGAAAGGAGAGGGGAGGAAGAAGAGGGAGGGACAGAAAGGAGGGAGAGAGGGGAAAGAGAGGAGGAAGAGGAGGGAGAGAGGAGGGAGGGAAGAAGGGAGAGAAGGGAGTGAGAGGAAGGAGAGGAGAGGGACAGAGGGAGGGAGTGTGAGAGAAGAGGAAGGAGGGAGGGAGGGACAGGAGGGAGGGAGGAAAGCTGTTACCAAAGCTACTGTGCCACTATTTGTCTTACATATTCAAATTAAACCTTAGAATAACAAAAATGGTTTAAAAAATATTTATCTTTAAAGAAATATGCCAGGCAGTGAAAGAAGAAGGAAAGGTAAAATTTAAAAATCACTATTTTTCAATTCTAAAACATAATAGCTTTAAACAACAACTGTAAGAGATTAGTGAACCCAGAAGAGAGAACACACACTGGGTATGCTGCGGAAGTACACTGTACCATCTGTGATGTGCCCATGTCAAAAATAAATAACAAATAGAAAAGGAGGATGAGAAAAAGGGAAAGAAAGAACGAAAGAAGGAACCTAAATCTGTGTTGAGGGTATAGTTCAGTCACAAAACACTTGTCCAGCATGTGTGGGTTCCAATACCACTGGAAAAATATATAAATATGTAATATATAAATAGGGCTAGGGAGACAGCTCAGGGGCACAAGTGTCTGCCTGGCAAGTGCAACGTTCTGAATTCGATCCCCAGTTCCAAAAAAAAAGTAATGTATAAATATATATAAATATATGAATCTGATTGGGCTTCTAGCCAAATTCAAAAGCTATACAAGAGGAAGAGGACATCTTAAGTGACCATATAATGTTACACTTGGTAAGATCTAGTCTTCGGGAAAGTCCAAAGATTAAGACCCATTTCTTCACCTAAAAAAGTAAAAGCAAAGGAAAAAAAATCAAGGGCAGAACAACAGATTTTTTTTTCAGCCCAAATTACTTTATTCAGAAGTCAGCCCGCCCCAGCCGAGAGGTGGGGGCAGGGAAGGGAGGTGGACAGGGCACCTCAGGGTCCTCACAGGACAGCGAGTGAGGAAGCTGCCTGCACTGCTGAGAGCACAGCCATTACGTGGCCATGTGGGGACCAGCTCTGCCCATCCTGGGATGGCTCCTGCAGGATTGTGAGGCACCCAGTCAGGCCCCACCTGGAGCCATCAGGCTGGGGACATGGATGTCGGTCCTCAGGCCTGGCCTGGCCCCTGCACTTTCTTGATTTCCTCAGCCAGTGCCTGCTTCAGCGGCACACAGGCCTCATCCAAGTTGTCGTTGATGATCACAAGGTCAAACAGGCCAGGCTCCTTGCTGCTATCCGTGTCTGCCCAGGCTGTGGCCAGCAGCAGCAGCTTCGCCAGACTCTCTTCTGTCTCAGTATTTTTTTAAAATTTATTTTATTTTCTTGAATCTCATTTATTTGCGTTATGGTCAGCTCAGCCTTCCCTGGGGGTGGGGTGGGGCGCAGCATGTGGTGTGTGGGATTGAGCAGCGGTCCCTGTAGTGGCCTAAACTTCCCGACACAGGCGCTTTAGACCTCTGAGCCATCTCACCAGCCCCAGAACAACAGATTTAAAGACGCTTAGAAGACATCAGCCAATCATGGATTATGGCCCCCAATAAAATTCTGACATAGAAGGGCTCATAAACTGGCTTGTGACAATGTTTTTGCGCAACTGCGCAAATTTACTAAAAATAAAACCACATTTACAATAAGTGATGTTTACAGTTTGTGAATTATACCTCAATAAAACTGGAAAAAAGTGACACGCTATCAAGGAAAGTTTAAGTGATAATAAGAAATTACTGTTGATCTTTAAGATGGGATTATCACATGGTTAGAAAATAATCTTTATCTTTAAATAGCAAATACGGAAGAATTTACAAATGCAGATAGTCAAAGCAAGTGCTTCGAAGTGCTCTAACGCAGGGTGGGCAGGGCTTGAGCGCAGGCC
Organism: Capromys pilorides; assembly: GCA_004027915.1. Lineage (NCBI taxonomy): Eukaryota > Metazoa > Chordata > Mammalia > Rodentia > Capromyidae > Capromys > Capromys pilorides. The sequence goes on along the minus strand of PVKN010027513.1, from coordinate 6,960 downwards.
CTCGCTAGCCCCGCTCTTCTACCTCCACACAAGTTCAAAACCTCCTGGAATAAAGAGGGAGTGAGTCATAAAAAGGCGATTTGAAAACATGAAAAGAGAAACAGCAAGCAAGAGGAAGTTCTGTGGGCTCTCAGTCATTTTGTTTTCCTCTTTGTTATTAAAGCAAAGGATGTGTGAGAAGAGGTGATGCATAGAAAATAATACTCTTTCTCAAGTCCTGCATGTTCAAAATTATATAAAGTCTGGAGCTGATAATGCCTTCCGTTCCTGGGAAACTGAAATGAAAATGAGGACAACCGCCACCACACACACGTGGCTCATGAAGGCCGGTGGACCTGCTGAGCCACGAGGTGGCCTGTTTTGGTCGCGGGTGGGTCACCCTGTGCTGCATCGGACTGCCCCTGGATGTCCAATCTTTCCCTGTAGTCACGTTGGTAACTTTAGAACCTCAACCCAAGCCAGTGCCTTCTCCTTAAGGTACAATGCTTTCAGTCTGAATGTCAGAGTTTCCACGCTCACAGGAGACATTAAGGCCAGAAGCTGATGAGGGGAAGTGAGCCCTTCCTGCCAGCTGAGGTGAGACAGCCCTGAAGCATTCACCAGCACTGTGCGCTGGTTGCTCATCAGTTTGTGTGTTTAACCTTTTTTTCTTTTTTCTCGAATCCTGGATCACTTGTTCCAGAATTATCGGTTCTAGAAGAGTTTGAAAAGCATCGAAGCTATCACAGTGTTATCATGCTACATACAAAATCTGTACCTCCCGGGAGCTGCAGAAGGCTCAGGGTTGAGTCACATCTGTCAGGTGAGCAGCAGGTTTCTCCGGACTCTGGAATCAGCCCTGGCTACGTGCTCTGGACATGCGACTAAAGAAAACATTCAGCGCAGCTGTAATGGTGGTGCACACCTGTAATCTCAGCACTCTGGAGGCTGAGGCAGGAGGATCCAGGAGTTCAAGGCTAGCCTGGGCTACATAGTGAGATGAAGGACAGCCTGAACTACATAGTAAAACCCTATCTCAAAAAAAAAAGGTATAGATTTTTTTTTAACTCCCCCAGTGTTCTCTGGGTGGGGAGCAAGGCTGCATCGCATGGTGGCACAGAGTAACGAAGATCGTCACGACCTTTGGAGTTAGACAGACGAGCTCTACTCAAAAAGCTGCGCGAGATTCTTACCCTCTCTAATCCCAGACTCCTCTTCTGGAAACAAGGATATGAACACCTTCCTCACAGGGCAGGTGAGCTGAGATAACACAGGTGGTGCACTCTTACCTCCAGGGCGGGCACCTGAGACGCAGCCAAAACTTGACACAAGTGATCCTAACACCAAGGCTTTACAGCCTGTTTGTCAGGAAAAATGATGCTGTTGGGCTGCTGGGTGACCTGGCAGAGCACATGTCTGGCAAATGGAATTTTCCAGTCATGATTCTGAAATGGCAAAGACACTTAAGAGTTTTTAAAGGGCTGTGCAATCTCTCTGAGCCCACCCTGGGGGTCCTGTCACTCTGCAAAGTGCATGTGGCATCATGAAAGAAGCACGAGGGGCAACCAGGCAGAACTTGTGTCTCAGTGCAGACCATCACTGACCACCGGCACCCTGGGCCAACCGGCTTCCCTCCCACTTCCCCTCCTGCCAACGAAGACCCAGAGCGGCTTCACGGGGGTGCTCAGAACCCCCAGCGAGTAGGAGTGCAGGAAGCCAATGCCTCTAGCTGTGGACTCTGTGCCAGCGCTGAGCAAGAGACTCCATCACCAGGATTTTCCATCTCAACAGCAATCCAGAAAACAGGGTACTCTTTCCCCCTTTGTCAATAAGGAAAGAAAGGCTCAACTCACCAAAGGCCGTTGCCCAGGTTACACAACTGTTTAGTGAAGGAGCTAGGACATGACACTAAGGCCAGACTCCAGCTCTCATAGCCATCCGCAATCCACCTGGGTCACAGGAAGCCTGGGGTTGAGCATAGGGCAAGGCATGAATTTCTGAGGTCTCTACCAAGCCCGGTCATTTCTTTAGTCTGACCACAGGAGTGGCCATGGCTCTTTCCCTAGCTTGGCTGCCCTCTTTCCACAAAGGAGTTGGCAAAATATTCGGCTCCCAAGAGATGAAAGAAACATTTATTTATTTCAGGAGATCAACTCTTAAAAGAAGAAATGCAACAGTATAATTAAAGTCCATTTCTTCTGAAAAGTAATGAGTAGAAGGCCCCTGTGAGCCAAGTCTCCAGAACTGAATGCAGAGAGCTGAAGAGCTCCCTTATAGATCCTGTCTAAAGGTGGTGTATTGCTCTACATTCCTTAAAACTGGAGCTCTAGTCTCAAGATCAGAGGCCTAATGTAAGTCCAAAAGTCCTACAGTAGTGAAATTCATTCTAGCTGCCAAGCTTTACAGCTATCGTCACACTGTTCAAACAGAAAACCTGTGAAGTGTCCTCTTAGTCAGGACTGATCTGCCCCCAAGAACTGTGTGCTATGGTTTCCATGAGATCCAGCCTTTGAGTTCCCACTGAGCTCGTCACCCTTGTGAGCCACGTGACTGACTACCTGTACCGACCTGGGTCACATTTGCCTCTTCCGCTGGGTCACCATCTTTTTGCAAAAAAGCCACAGCCACTTGCTAGGGTGAGTCAGAAGTTCCCCACTCTCCTGATGCAATTTGGAAGCAAATGAAAAGGGACAGCAAAAGGGACTTGGCAGGGTTGGCTGGCTGTGACACAGGGGTCTAGCACAGGTCTTTAGGAGCACACCTCTTAACTTGCCTTCCAAACCCCAGGGGAGGCTCCAGAGACAGCATTTCTTCTGGAACAGACAGAAAGTGGGGACAGCATGTGGTGGGGGTGGGGGTGGGGGGGGTGGTGTCCAGACATTAAGAGTCCTCCTCAACTGCCCAGGGCCACAGACCCTGGCAGGCCAAGGAGCCAGTCCCCAGAAAGTGGAAGTCTGGCTAAGGAACATTTTCCCATGAAGAGGTACTTTCCTTTGTATAAATGGGAATCCTTGTGCCTGAGAAGCACGGTATAGACAGGAGCTCAGGCCAGAGAACCCAGGCCAGACCTGCTTCTCAAGTGACCCCCAAGTCCATAAAACAAATGCCTCTGTGGGGGGCAGGGCATGTCCTTCCTGTGCCCCTCTTCACACAGTGCTCTCCTGGCCCCTCCTCTACTGAAGCCTCAGCTGCCACAAAGTCCTTTAAGATGCCCCCTTTGTTCAATACACTTTTAGTTACTGTTAAGTCAGGGGAACAGGATGGGGGTCTGTGCCCTCAGTGACTACAGTGGGGGGACTCTTGCTGCTTAGCTGATTTTTATAGGAAAATCAGGGACATATTTCCAGTATCTTTGTATCTGAGAGGCATGGCCAGGACATACCATGAATGTGATTCTTCGTGGAGGAGGAGCCAGGAGGTCTTCTGCACCACCTGCCAACTCTGAGCCTCCTTGGAACTCCTGCTCCTCAGAACAAAGAAAATAATGGGCAGCTGTTTGGTACAATTAGGGTGCCCAGTGATGTGTCTTTCAAACCAGGACAATTTTGAAGAAAAAGGTGACATTCATAACTACAATGGGGTAGCCAGCACCAAGTTGGAAGTGTCCTGAAAAAACTGCAATGTATAATCACTTTGTACAAAACAAATATCAAGCTGAAATAACTGAGACTGGTCAACATTTACTCAAAATATTTACATCTTCAAGGAAGCTGACAATAATCCACAGTGAGGCATAGAAACCATTGGGCATGTGGAAGATATTTCTGTGCAAAGATATCAAGGGCTAGGAAACAGGTGAAGGTACAAATGGCTTCATATGCAAGAAATAAGCCCCCTCCCCTGATCAACAAACAGATCAAGCCTCTCTGTTTGTGACCCAGCTGAAGGATATGTGTCCCTGCAAAGGGGCTGCTGTAGGCCAGACACTTATTTGTCCTTCCAGTCCTGAACACTGTCTTCTCCCAAGTAGCAGCCAACTTCGAGTATTCTGTTTAATAATTTCCTTCAAACACCTAGTCACTTAGATCATTTCCTCTTAGAAAGACTCTAAGCCGTGAAGGAGGTGAGTCGAGGCTCTCAGCAGGGAGAGCATGTTCTCTGGGGTGTTGTTCTGCCATAGTTGCTTGGAAGCTGTTCTGACCCACCAGCTACCACAGCCATCCATCTCTAGTTGGTCTATAGCAGGAAACACCTCTTTGGCACAAAGTTGTGAGCTGATATTATTTTTTCCCATTCTGTTAAGGAGGAAATGGAGCCTTTGTGAGGGGCAGAGGATCTGTTTAAGTTTCTGGCTTGACTCAGTAAGCAACCAGAGGTGGGGTTACTCATGCTGTCACTATAGGCCTTCTCTTTCGACCTTAATGTGAAAAGGTCGGCACTCCATTACTTAAGTGTTTATCCTACATTCTTATCAGTGATGTCTCAGTTCACAAACTCAGTTCTTTCCATGATTCTGGATCCAAACTGAGTTGGAACAGAATCAAATTCAACGGTTAGGTTTGATGTTGACTTTATGGGGAAATTTGACTCAGTTTCCCTCCAATTCAGTTTGCATCTAGAATTATGAAGAGAATTCAATTCGTTAACTGAAGTGTCACTGTATTTCACAAAGTGAAATGCATTTAATAACACAACTCTTTTCAAACCTAAAAAGCTAAAGCAGGGAATCCTTGCAGGCATGCACACTGGAAACAATCGCCTAAGAGAAGCCCATAGAGTAGGTCAGAGGTCCTTCTGTAGGTGATTACCTTACACTGATAGCCACAGAACCTATGAGCAAAACTTTTGACCTGATAGAATGAGTGCTTAAGTTGGCACCTGCTAAGAAAGTGTGCAGTCTATACACTGAAGTCTAACTCTGCATTGTGCATGGCATGGTGGCCCACACCTATCACCCTAGCACTTGGGAGGCTGAGCCAGGAAGATTTTGAGGTCAAGACCATCCTGGACTATCCAGTGAGATCCTGTCTCAAAATAAATAAATAGATAGATAGATAGATAGATAGATAGATAGATAGATAGATAGATAAAATAAAAAAACCCACAAAGTATATTGGCAGTCCAAACAATTAGACATATTGGAAACTCTAGAAATATCAACATTCCTGAAACTATTCAAGATAGAGTCTGCAGAGTATCTGGATAGTTTTTTCAGGGAACTGTCTCTCTAAAAGATTTTAGTGAATGAATTTAGAAGTGATAGAATATTACTACTTTATAGCCCTCATGAAATATGACAAAAACCATGGTCATCAGTGGCTGGCAAGGCCATACAAAAGAAGAACAACTGGACATCATGTTCTTCCTATCCTGCAGCTCCTAGAATGCTGTGGACTATTCTGGGGTGAAACTGACCCTACGTATGGCCAAGCCTCTGCATCTAGACTTCACTCTTTAGGTCATTCAGAAGCAGAGAAGTCTATATGAAGATAAACTCAGCAAAATCTATATTGCAGGAACAACCCAGTTTCTTCAACAAAATGCAAAAACATGAGATATTGTAAAGTAAGAGTCATAGGAGTCTGCTGTTATAACAGCAAGATGGTTTTAGGATTCTAATTTCAATAAGCTGTAAAAAACTAGGAAATAAAGAACATTTGAACCCTGCACTGACTGGATAGTTCATTTTTAGAATTTTTTTATTTTATGTATTTAGTACAGGGTCTATAGGGTCTCACTATATAGACAGGACTCATAGTGATTCTCCTGTTTGCAGCCTCCCAAGAGCTGGGATTACATGCATATGCCACCACGCCTAGTCTCAGTCACCCTCTCAATGTGCCATGGGGATGGGGCTGGCCTAGCACACCAGGAATCAAACCCTGGTCCCTGGGCCTGCCTAAGCAGGCACTTTAGTCTGCTGAACTATCTTGCTGGCCCCACCATCATTATTGTTTAGAAAAATGTAAATTAAAATCATAATGAAATAGCACACACATTAGAATGACTAAAATTAAAAAGATAAACTAACAAATTCTGGAGAGACTGTAGAGCTCCAGAATTTTCATACATAATTGGCAGATGGTAAAATGATGCAGCAATTTTGGAAAATTAGTGTTTTTTTAAAAAAGTTACACATATCTTTGATGCTGAAACTTACTTTAGGTATTTAGTCAAGAAAAATTGAAATATATGTACACAAAAAACTTGTAGAATAATTTTTATAACAGGCTTATTCACAATAATAAAAAACTGGAAACAACTCAGATGCTTATCAACAGAATTTGGATAAGCTGGCTGATATGTCTATGTATGCAACAGAATACTGTGTTTATCTCTACAAAGAAAGTGAAAGGGATCAGACTACAGATATAAGCAACAACATGGATAAATTTCAAAATAATACTCAGTAAATGAGCTAGCAGCAAAATATAATGATTTATTCATCACTATAATTTTTGTGTGTGTGTGGTCTGCTCATCCCTAGGGGCAGAGCTGGTGTGGCCTGTGGTGCCAGGGATTGAACCACAGTCCCTGTGCTTACCTAAGCTTGCTTTAGATCACTGAGCTATCTCGTTGGCCCAATATATTACTGTAAATCCTTGTAGAAACAGAAATCAGATCAGATCAGATCAGTTGTGGCTGCAGAAGGCTGAAAAATGATTCCTTTAATAAAAATATTATATAACTCAATTTAATTGCCCAAGTGACTCAATATTGTACTTAAGTTTTGAGGAACTGATTATAGGAACTGTGTCTAAAATTATCTTAAAATAAAATTTTTTTACCTATGCTATATTACATAATAGTTCATATATGTATTTATAGGTGAAATTATACACATTATCTGGTTTTTTTGTTCAAAATAACTCAGCATTGAAAGTGAGCATCTAGGGATGAGAATTTAGCCCAGTAACATGGCACAGCAAGTGTAAAGTTCTGAGTTTGATCACCAGTACAAAGAGAGAAAGAAAGAAGGGAGGAAGGGAGGGAGGGAGAGATGGAGAGAGGGAGGGAAGGAGGGAGGGTAGAAAAGAGGGA
>PVKN010027512.1:0-13505 GCA_004027915.1 Capromys pilorides | reverse complement strand
TCCACTTTGTCTGCAGATAGAATAGTTACTCCTGTTGTTTTCTGGGTTCTTGTCACATGGAGTATGGTTTTCCATCCTTTGACTTTCAGCCTGGATTTCTTTTTGAGTTAAATGTTTCTTGTGTGCAGCATGTTGTTAGATCTCACTTCTTGATTGATTCTGACAGTCTATGCCTTTGGATTGGTAAATGGAGTCCATTAACATTGATTGTTGCAACTGATATGTATTGAGTTGTCTTTATCATGTTGTTTTTCTGTGGTTCGTTCCCCCTTTTTTCCCCTTTCCTCTGTTTAATTGTTTACCCTGCTTGTTTGGTAGATTCTGTTGAAGTTGATAGAGTCATAGTTCTTTTTTTTTTTTGTCTTTTTGAGACAGGGTTTCACTTTGCAGTTCAGGCTAGCGTTGAGCTCACTTTTGTAGCCCAGGCTGCTCTCAAATTCACAGCAATCCTCCTGCCTCAGCCTCCCAGGCGCTGGGACTATAAGTGTGCGCCACCACAGCCGGGCAGAGTTGTAGTTCTTGTTATCTCTTTCTAGAATCTTCTTCAAAACATTTTGGAGTGCTGGTTTGGTGGTCATACATTTCCTCAGATGTTCCTTGTCATGGAAGTATTTTCTTTTTCCATCAGTTTTTTGGTACCAGGGACTGAGCTCAGAACCTTGGGCCTGCGAGGCAAGTGCTTATGCCCCTGAGATATCTCCCTCACCCTCTCCATCAATTTTGAAAGATAGTTTTCCAGGGTACATCAATCTGGGTTGAAGTTTGTTTACCTTTAGAACTTAAAATATATCATTCCAATCTCTCCCTTGACTTGAGGGTTTGTGCTGAGAAGTCAGCTGTGATTCTGATGGGCCTTCTGTTATAGGTGATTTGTTTCTTTTCCCTGACAGCCTTTAAGATTTTATTATTGTGTTGAATTTCTGGAATCTTGACTATGTTGTGCCTGACTGTAGATTTTTTTTTAATTGTGGCTCATGAGAGTTTTTATCACTTAACTCTTTGTCAAATTCTTTTTCTCTATCAGAGACACTTTCTGCCATGATGTCTCAACAATGTTTTATACCTTTTGTGCTATCTCCTGCTTTTGCATTGACTCTAGGCAATCTTAAACTCTTCTTTGCCTCATCTAGCAGCTGCTCGATTGATTTCTCATAGACCCTTGCTATTTTTAAGAACTATTTCTTTTCATGATCACTAACAAGCTTGTCTTCTGTATCTGAGATCCTGTCCTCCCATTGGCTTAATCTGCTCTGTATATTTGATATAGAATTTTTATTTTTCTGAATATCTGCTTGAATCTGCCTTAATTCCATCTCTTTCCTGTGTTCAGCATTCATGGCTTCCATAAATTTCTTATGCTGCTATACTTTTTATCTGTATCTGCTCTATAGTCACTAAGGATGGTTTTAATTGTGCAGACCATCTCTGCAGTTATCTGAGAAATTGTTTCTGATTTGGGTTTTTCTAGAGCTTCATTTAGTTACTTTGTTGTTACCACTTCAGAGAGGCCAGGTGGGTGGCTTTTGGATTGCTTAACCTATTGTCCACTGGGTTTGCCTTTGGTGAACTGAATGTCTGAGATTACATCTTGTTTAAGTGTCTTGTCATTTTCTTTCCTTTTTTTTAGTTTTGATTTCTGGGGTAATGCTTGTAAATTGCCTATGGTGGGCTGCTGTATTGCTAGTGTTTAGAAACTTTAGAAAATGACTACTCTTATGAGGCATCTTCCATGTATAACTGGTTTTTGGATTTTGAGTCTGTTGCCAGATTCTAGTCTTTAGTTTGTTGGGGATGAGATGGTGCTGGCTGTTTGGCCCAGCCTCTGGTTCTTTGGCACTATGTCACAGTGTTTTCTATGATGTTTAGTCAATTGCAGTCTTAGAATTGAAGGAAGAATAACTGTTTAGAGCAATTATGTCACTTTGAGCTATAGTAGTACCATCAGCAATGACAGCAGCTTTAAACACAACCTAGAAAATGGTAGACCATGCTTTCCATGAATTTGGCACCTTTAATCATATGAAGTAGACTTTTGGTTATGTAACAAAACCTAAAACCAGAAAATCAGGGAGATAGTTCCGTGGCACAAGTGCTTGCCTGGCAAGTGCAAGATCATGAGTTTGAACCCTGATCCTGAAGAAAGAAAAAAAAAGATGACTTCATGGGGCCGGCAAGATGGCTCAGCAGTCTAAAGTGCCTGCTTAGGCAAACTTAGGCAACCGCAAGGACTGCAGTTCGATCCCCAGTACCACATGCTGCACCAGCCCCACCCCCAGGGCAGGCTGAACCAGCCATAATATAAATAAATAAATAAAGTTAAAAAATAAAACCAGAAAATCATGCAGTATATAAATCCTTAGTATGTCAGTTTTGCCTTCAAGTTAATATTTAAAATGTGTCAATGAGAAAATGAGAAGTGGAAAAAGATGAGATTGGAAGTAAGACTGAAAGACAAAGGAGGATCAGACTAACTTTGGGAAACTGGTACAGAAAGCTGGAGGGAAAGAGAGAAGGAAGAAATAAAAAGAACAATATAGAACCACAACCACAAAGAGGCCAGGAAACACATTCGCATAAAAACAAGATTAAACAATTAAGGAGATAGAAAACAAACCACTACCATGACCATAACAAAAAACAAACAGGAGAGAAAGAGAAAAAAGTAAAAAAAAAAAAATGTTCTTCCAGGTATGCTTGTGCTGTTACCGGTAGACAGTGTGTGGAGCCAGTGTCCTGACCCATGTTGATTTATTCCAGTAAGCCAGCAGTAGCTTTTTGGTGACATAGTGGATAATCTCAGTGAGTATGCATCTTCTGTATGAGACCAGTTTCATTGGGCCTTTCTGTGGGCCTGAGCCCAGCTGGGAGCTGTTGGGATCTGAGTTCTGAGCACAGTCAGCCCCTCTCCAAGATGCTTCTAGGCAGTCACTCTCAAGTGTGGGATGACTTGAGGTCACAGCACTCACCACCAGTTACTGTAGTCCTTCATGTCCGTCCACTGCTCCCCTCTACTACTGTGTCTCTGTGGAGGCCTCATATTCACCAGGTGTCTGCAGTTTTTTTTTTTTTTTTCCTGGTACTGGGCTTTGAACTCACAATCTTGCACTTGCCAGGCAGGCACTTGTGCCGTGGAGCTATCTCCCCAGCCCCTGTCTGCAGGTTTTAATTGCTCCTCTTGCACAGTGAGTCCAGACTCAGGAGAAGTGTGCCACCAGCTACCTCCTTCTTTGTTGAAGATTTTGTCTTCACTGTTTCCGTGGGCTTTAATTTACACTTGTGATTCTTCCTGGGCCCACAAGACCCACTTCCCTCCTTACTGTTTTTTTTCACGTTGCTAAATTCCAGTATCTGGATGGTGGTTCTCAGAGAGGCTCTTTCTCTGCTGTTTTCCACTCTACCGTCTTGGTGCTCTTTCCTCTTTCAGGTAATTCATCTACCTCTGTTTCTTTAGGATTTCTTTCCTTTAGGCTCTTTAGGTTTCTTTTTTTATATGTGGCGTTGAGGATCAAACTCAGGGCTTTGTGCATGCAAGGCAAGAACTCTACCACTGAGCCATATCCCCAGCCCTAGGATTGGTTTCTTGGTCCTTTGATTGGCAGTGTTGTCCTGTTTCTTCACATTCTTTATAACTTTGTGTTGGCAACTGTACATTTAAAAAATCATCTTTCCTAGTCCTTATGAACTACGTTTATTTCAGTAGAGACTTTCACCAGTCAAACTAGAGAATTCTGGGAATATCTCAAATCTTTTTGGCAGGTATTTTTTCTTTAGACTTGTGTTCATACATTGTAGTACACACACACACACACACACACACACACACACACACACACACCCTCTCTCTGCTGGAATTTGTAATGTTTTGCTTTTTGGTATCCCTCTGCTAAATCACAGGTCCCATTGAAACAGTATCTTGCTTGCTATTCTGTTCTTTTTTTCTTCTTAGCAGCCTCCAGATATGTTGAATATACCAGATTCTGTCAGGACCGTGAGTCAGTCTGACCAGAAACTAGGCTGCTCTCAATCAGTAATCCCAAGGATGAAATTTTGAATACATTATCTACTCTTCTGTTTTTTTTCCCTGAGTGAGAAGCACATGAGCTGAATTGTCCTTTGTTTGTTGTGCTGTGGATCCTCTGGGGCAGTAGCATGATTTCCGGGTTTTAAAAAAAAAATTTTTGTTGTTGTTCTCCATTACCCTCTGGCATCTAGATTATGTCAGATCCCATCTGTGTTCCAAGATTGGCAAGACAGAAACCAATCTCTTGGTCTACTCCTCACCAGGAAGAATAAGGAACAATATCTCTTGTTTTCTTCCCTAGGAAGAATTAAGATGCTGGGAGTTTTTGCTAGAATCACATGGCATTGTCCTGGGTTAGGAGTAGGGGAACTATGATAGGACATCCTCTGAATTTTCTCCTTGAAATTAGTGTCTGGTTTTACATTTGCCTTGGGTACAGGAGTCTAAACTGGTATCTGGTTTTCTCATAAAGAGAATTGTTTTGTGTGTTGAATTGATTTTTTTTAAAGAGGGAGGAAGATTTGAGATTTGTATTCTCTTGCTTGTATCACTCATCAAAGACATTCTAAGTTGGCTTTTGTAGTAGTGGTCATGAAAAACACAAAAAGTTTTGTGACATTACTTAAGTGAGACTAGCTTTTTTGTTGTTTACTTTTGGTTACAAAGGATTCACAGTAACATTTTGGTGCTACTGCCTTGATACATGCAAAGCTTACACTTTATTGCTTTTAGATTATTGTACATGTGTATACAAAAAAAGAAAGAAAATGATGTGTTGGTATCATGAATGCAGTTTTTTTTTTTTTCTGGCTCAGGCTGCCTTAAGGGCGGGTCTGGTATGTCATATTGAGCTGTGGGTCAACCCGTGGTCCCTTGTGCTTGACTGGGTTTGCCCAAGCAGGCGCTTAAACCACTGAGCTAACCAGCAAGCCCCCCTTATGAATGTAGTTTTGACCTTGTTTATCTCTTAACTCAAGTGACTTGTTGATGTACATACTCAGAACAGCTTTTTTATTCAAATAATAAGTTTCTATTATTTATCTGACTGTTTCTCTAATAATAACCAGTGATCTTGTCAAATGCTTTTTCTTTTTTTCGTGGCGCTGAGGATGGAACCCAGGGCCTCTTTCATGCCAGGTAGTGTTCTACTACTAAGCCACATGCCCAGTGCCTGTCAAATGTTTTTTATGTATCCATTGAACTATTATGTATTGTATTTATCTGGGACTCAGGGGATTGAATTCAAGGCCTTGTGTATGTAAAGCATATACTATATCATCGAGCTACATCTTTATTCCCCATAATATGATTTAAAAATTGATGAATTACTTTGAGCAAACCTTATGTATTTGTGATTAAAATCAATTTAGCCTTATTTCAGTATTTTTTCTCTATATATTTAGTATTACATGTGTATACCAATTGCAGACATTTGTTGTTGTTAATTCATTTAGAATTACCTATATGTTTTTCACTTTTTTCTGTGTTATTGGAAATCAAACCCAGGGACACACTATCACTGAGTTGCACCTATAGCTCCTTTTTCATTTTTTTTTAGACAGAGTCTCATTAAGTTTGTCCAGTCTCACTTTAGACTTGTGTTTTTCCTGGGCCGGCCTCTTTTGTAATGTGGGATTACAGATGTGTGCCACTGTCCATTGCTTCTTCATCACTTCTTATAACTCTTAAGATTTTACTTGGGGGCCAGCCTCTTTTGTAATGTGGGATTACAGATGTGTGCCACTGTCCGTTGCTTCTTCATCACTTCTTATAACTCTTAAGATTTTACTTGGGTTCATTATCATTCTGCTTAAAGAATGTCTAAGGTTGTAGATGTCGTTGGGTGTAGCTCAGTGATACTGTTGCCTACTATGTACTTGGTCCTGGGTTTGGTCCCCAGTACCTATCCTTCCAAATCCTTAAGCATTATTATTTCTTCTTATTTATTTTTTTGGTGCATAAACTGTTTTTGTTTACCAAACTTTGTTTCTTTGTTTTTGGAGACTGGTTTATATTATGTAACCCATGCTGGCCTTGAAATTCACTCTGTCATCCAAGCAGGCCTGAAGCTTGCGGCAATCCAGTGCCTCAGCCTCCCACGTGTTGGTTTACAGGAATGCAGCACCACACCTGGCCTGAAGTTTAATCTTCATTTTGTGTTTTTGTAGAATTCTTTTGGGTACCACATTCACCTTAACAGGTACTCTTTTTCAGTACCTGAGTGTATTTCTTGGATGTTTCTGGCATCTTTCTTGCCTTTTATTTATTTTTTATTTTTTAGGAAGTTGTACAGTACTTTTTTCTTTCTTCAAACACTTGAAAAATTTTGTCTTTGGGTCTTTGAGTTTCTGTAGCTTAACTATGGTGTGCTCAGTCATGGATTTTGTTTCAGTTCTAGAGAAATGAATTTGTGATTGTTGAAATACTGCTTTTGTTGTAATCTCTTTCCTTTTTTAAATTCTAGTTAATTATTTTTTCCCATTATTTCCTGTACGTATTTAAATTAATCTAAGCTGGATGTGGTGGTGTATGTCTGTGGTACCAGTGTTCTGAGAGGTTGAGGCAGGAGAACTGAGAGTTGGAGATCAGCTGGAGTTATTCAGCGACTTAGTAAGACCCTTTCTCAAAAAAAAAAAAAAAAAAAAAAAAATCAGGATGTGGCTCATTTTGAAGGTCTTGAGCTGAGTGTCTAGTAATACTAAAAAAAAAAAAAAAATTAAAATACAATATTTTGAATTTTAAAGAAGCTATTACTGGAAATAAAGATTATAAGAAAGTAGAATAGCTTCCTCCAAAATCTTTAACTGACTTTAACAGTAACCAATTCCTGGACAACCTTGTTTCATCCATAATTCCATCTTTTTTTTTTTGAGATCAGGTCTCACTATGCAGTTCAGGCTGGTCTTGAGCTCAGTTTTGTAGCCCAGGCTGGTCTCGAACTCATACCGATCCTCCTGCCTCAGCCTCCCAAGTGCTGGGATTACAGGCATGCTCCGTGACGCCTAGCCATTTTTTTCTATTCTTGTGCCTTATTTTCTGGGAAGTAGCATTTCATCTGTGAGTAAGCGTGCTATTTCAAAGATTAAGATGGAGACTGGGGCCTGTGATCTCAGCTCTTGGGAGGCTGTAAACAGGCAGATCACTTACAAGTCTGATCTAGTAGTGAGACCCTGAACACACTATAGACTCTCCCCTAAAATACAAAAACAAAAATAAAGAGCTTTTGTAAGACATTCTTATTGTCTTATGGAGTACTATTTTTCAATTGTTTGAAAAAAGATCTAAGGGCCTGGGAGATAGCTTGTGGTATAAACACCTGCCTGGCACACGCAAGGTCCTGAGTTCAAACCTGGCACCACCCCCCCCCCCCAAAAAAATAAGATCCAAGTAAGAATCTACACATTTATGATTGAGGTATTTCTTAACGCTCTTTTAACCTGAGGACTCCCCACTGTCTTAGTTTTTCTTGGAATTTACTTGAGGGAAAGTGGAAGAGGTCATGGTCTAATAGTTTCCAACATCAGAATTTTAGTGATGACATTAATATGATGTAACTTAATATGTTTGTCTTCATTTATTTCCTCTAAGTTGGTAGTTGGATCTGGACAGCTTGATCAGATTTCTTAAGGCTCTTTTGACCTGAGGATTCCCCATTGTCTTAGTTGGCTCATGATTTTTTGTTGATGTTTTTTTAAACACATCACAGGTAGGTCAGTATGTTCTTTTTAAAATACATACTTTATTTTAGCTTGGCACAATACTTGTACATTTTATGGGGTTCATTGTGACATTTTATGGATATAATATCTAATGATAAGATCAGAATAATTGGCATATCCTCAAACATTTATCATTCATGTTGATAACATTCAAAATCTTCTCTACTAGCTGTCTGTTTTGAAATATATAATTGCCAGCAGTTATCCTACTATGCTATAGAACAATAGAAATTATTCTCTCTGTTGAACTACACCCTGTACCCCTTAATCATCACTTGTGCATCCCCCTTTCCACATACCCTTGACAGGTCTTGCTAACCACTTCCACTCCATATTTATATGAGATCATGTTTTTAGCTTCTTTATATAAATGATGATATATAACATGTGTCTTTCTGTGTTTTATTTCACTTAACATAATATACTCCAACTTTATCCATATTCATTTGTGATAAAATTTCATTTTTTAAAATGTATTTAGGACATGAGATACAAGGTCTACAGGGTCTCACTACGTAGATCAGACTTGTAGTGATTCTCCTGTGTTCAGCCTCCCAAAGTGCTGGGGTTACAGGCATGCACCATCACACCCAGTCTCAGTTGCCTCTCAGAGCACCCCAGGAGGCAGGGCTGGCATGGCATGCCAGGGATTGAACCCTGGCTGCTGAGCTCTGCTGAAGCAGGCACATTAGTCCACTGAGCTATCAGAATAGCCCATTAGAATTTCACTTTTATGGCTGAGTAATATAATATTTCAGAATGAATATTCATCTATCTCTCATTTTATTTTTTGTATTGCTGATAATTAAACCCAAGGGCTTGAACATAGTACAGAATCTATCTCATTTTTAAAATCCATTTGTCCATTGATACTTTTTTTAATTGTATCTTGGCTATTGTATAGCGTTGTAATAAACATATGAGTGTAGGATTTTCTTTGACAAGCTAATCTTATACATCTTTTATAACAGTGGATTTCTTCAACGGGATTAGGAGACACATAATGTCTTCTTTGGTAATGTAAACAATCATTTACAGATGGTGGGATTCTTTATATATTAAGGATCTTAAAATGGTCATGTTTTAATTCTGTCGTCTCTTTCTTGGCTCAAATATTTCAATATAGTGACATTTTTTACTGTCTGAGTAGATGCATTTTGTATATGAAGGGCAGAATAAACACTTGTGTTTTTGTTTTAAAGGTATTGGCCATCTGTCAGAATAGTGAATTGACTCATGAGCATCTTCCAGTTCTGGCCAACTGTTTTTAGATTTGTTCTGTCATTATGAACTAACACATTTTAACATATTTATTTCATCGATACATCTCATGTCAGAATTATCTAGTGTTAAAGTTGGAAATTAACACATTTTTGTTCTGTTCTAGTTTGCATTTATGCCGAGTTCTCAGTGAAAATAAAAGCCATGATAGTTCAACTTACAGAGGTAAGGTTTTAAGAAATAGCATACGTAGAATTTTTGGATAAAATTAGTAAATATACTACCACTTTCGTTCATTGTTGTATATGAAAACCAAATAGAGAAGTGTTCATATTATATGAAGCATGAATACAATACGGTGAGGATTAAAACTCGTTATAGTAAGGCTATGTATTTTGTGTACTGATTTTTTTTTTTGTTCTGCCTGACTTTTTATTTTTATTTTTTATTTTTATTTGTTTTTTAATTTTATTTATTTATTTATTTGTTTGCTTGTTGTGTTTGTCTGTTTCTTTATTTATTCATTTTGTGGCTGGCTCAGCCTGCCCTGGTGGTGGCGCTGGCGCAGCATTTGGTGCCGGGGATCGAACTGCAGTCCCCGCAGTTGCCTGAGCCCTCCTAAGCAGGCGCTTTAGACCACTGAACCATCTCACCGGCCCCTCTGCCTGACTTTTATAATTGGGACTTTGTATATTTAAATTTCAGCAGTTTACCT
Organism: Capromys pilorides; assembly: GCA_004027915.1. Taxonomy (NCBI): domain Eukaryota; kingdom Metazoa; phylum Chordata; class Mammalia; order Rodentia; family Capromyidae; genus Capromys; species Capromys pilorides. The sequence goes on along the minus strand of PVKN010027512.1, from coordinate 3,829 downwards.
ATACTAATCATAAATATGAAAGCGTGAAAAGCAAACTGCTTTGATATGGGTTGCACCAGATAATTTCCACATCTTGAGTTTAATGTTTCTAATAAAGCAGGTTATATTTAGGCGGTATCTGGGGGTCTTGTTAAAGGAAGTTGTCAAAAACATTAAAAGCAAAGGAGATGTTTAATGCATTATAATGCAAATATGGTTTATTAAGCAAAATTTTATATAAAGAGAATGTACATTTTAGTTTTAAAAGATTTTATTGTTTAACGTTAATCTAAAATCATGCATTTGGCATGATTATTTTTAATAAAGGCAGTTGGGTCTATTAAGTTTAAAGCATTTTTTTTCCTCCAATACCGAGCACTCAACCCAGGGCTTTGGGCTAAGCTGTATCACCATCCCTTTATATATTTTTATTTTGAGATGTTATCTGCTAATTTCTTTAGGCTAGACTCAAATTTGTGCTTCTCCTGCTTCTAATTCCCAGACAATTGGGATTATAGGTTGTACCATCATGCCCAGCAAACATTTTTATACATAACTTTTTTTTTGTCTTTTTGAGACAAGGTCTTGCTATACAGTTTAGGCTGGCCTTGAGTTTACTTTTGTAGCCCAGGCTGGTCTCGAACTTGTACCAGTCCTCCTGCCTGAGCCTCCCAAGTACTGGGATTACAGACATGCACCACCACGCCCAACTTTTTGTTGTACATAATTTTTATTGAGGGTAAAACATATGACTTTTAATTATGAAAAACTGTTTTCATAATCAGTATTTTAAGCCAAAAATCAATATGTAAAATGTATTGTTTGAATCATGCTATTGTGAATATTCTATAGAACAGAATGCTTTTCTATCTATATATAATATAATATTTGTTGAATCAAAAAGTAAATACTTTAATACGAAGGATTTACTTTTTGAAGAACATCTGGCTGTACCTTTGTTATTTGCTTTTATTGTGGTACAAGGGATCAAACTCAGGACCTTGTGCTTGCCAGGCAGGTGCTTATACTGGTGAGCTATCTCTCACCACACTTTAAAGAACACTTGAATGCCTGAGTGGAATTTAATTTTTTTTTTTTTGTAAATAGCCATTTTTTGATATAGAGAAAACATTCCTAAACTTCATCTGGGATGAGAATATATTTAGTGTATCAAACATAATCCTAGGCAATGAAGGAAAGGAAAGGGGCATTATAATCCCTGTCTTGAAATTATATTAAAAAGCTCCAATGATAAAATCAGCACGATACTGGCAAAAACAAAACAAAACAAAACAACAACAAAAAACAGACTTGAGGAGCAGTGGAGCAGATTGATAGATGTAGACATAACTGCAAACACACTCGCACACCTGATCTTTGACAAAGGGGCCAAACATTTTCACTGGAAGAAAGATAGCCTCTTAATAAATGGTGCTATAAAAACTGGCTTTCCACAAGCTGAAGGCTAAAAGTGGACCCTTGTCTATCACCATGGACTGAACTAGTCAAAATGCATCAAAGATCTAAATATTAAAACAGAAACACTAAATCTTCTGGAGAAGGAAATAGGCAGAAATCTTGAAGATATGGGGTAAGTAGAGAGTTCCTGAATAAAAACCAAACTGCATGGGAAGTACTTGAAAAAATCAACAACTGGGATCTCATTTTATTAAAAAGTCTTTGCATGTTAAAAGAGATCACCAACAGAATAAAAAGAAAACACACAAATTGGGAAAATATCATAGTTGACTGTCTCTCAGACAGAGGACATGTATCTAGAATATACGAAGAATTAAAAAGAATCAGGCCTCCCAAACTCAAAGACCAAATCCAAAAATGGGAATCTGAGATGAATATACACTTCTCAGATGAGGAAATACAAATGGTAAATAAATATATGAAAAATATTTAGCAACATTGGTTATTTGAAAAATGCAAATTAAAATAATACTGAGATTCCATCTCACCCCAGAAAAAGTGGCTATCATCACAAAGTTAACCAATAACAAATGCTGTGGTGAGAAAGAACCCTTTCTCCACTGTTAGTGGGAGTGCAGACTGGTAAAACCACTATGGATATCAGTGTGGAAATTACTCAAAAGACTAGGGTTAGAGAGGTCACATTCAACCCAGCTATTCCCCTTCCGAGTATTTTTCTAAAAGAACTGAAACATCGGATCACAGTAATAGATGTACATTTGTGTTTTTAGCAATACAAGTTGTCATAGTTGAATCTTGTAAACAACCCAAATGCCCATCAACTAAGGAATGCATAAAAAGATGTCATATTTTTGCACAATAGAGTATTACTCAGATATAAAAAAGACAAATTTGAGACTGTTTTTTTGAGATCATCAGCCTAGCATTTATTCTAAGACTATTACATTTGTAGTTCTCATAAAAAACAATTGGAGATAACAATTGGTCACTTTCTCAGTCAGTAGTTAAATATACACAGCAAAATAAATTTGCAAACACTTTGCAATCTTGGGAAGAGCTGAGAGTGTTTTCTAATTGTACATATACTTTTCACCTGTCCTGGAAGAATTGTTATGATAGAGACATAACTAATATTTTAATCCAGAATACTGGACTAAATATTGATTAATAGGACTAAAAAAACTCGAGACTTTTATAGGTAAATGGATGCAGCTACAGACTAAACTTATAAGTAAAATAAATCAGACCCACATGTGGAAACATTGTATTATCTCCCTAGTGTAAGAATCTGAAAGAGAAAATAGAATCTGAAAGCTACAATTGATACTGTGTAATGAAAAGAAACAGTTCAAAGGGAAGGAACAACTGGGATGAGGGAAAGGAGTAAAGAAATAAGGGAAAAAAATATATTCATATATACACAGAGGAAATATATATGTATGTACACAGAATAGCTTGGATAATTTTAATGCTGATTTCTACTGGTCTATTGAAAGGAGCAACTAATGCTTTTTTCTCCTTTATAATTTTTGAGCAATTTTATAAACATATCTAATAATCAGAAAAACTAATTTGAAGACAAAATAGGCAATGTAACAACTGTTGTTGAATGCCTATCAGTTTGTTTAGTGAAATTCTTTATCTTTTAAAAATATTTTATTTATTTATTTGGTACAGGGTCTTGCTAGGAGCTTGGACTCACAGCAATCTTCCTGTTTCAGCCTCCCCAGTGCTGGGATTACAGGCATGTGCCACCATGCCCAGTTTTGGTGGCTAGCAGGGCACGGGGCCGGCACAGGATGTTGTGCTGGGGATCAAACTCAGGTCCTTGCTCTTGCCAGGCAAACACTTGAACTGCCAAGCTATTTCCCTAGCCCAGAAATTCTGTATGATTTTAGATGTTTTTATTTTTGTACTTATTGTATTCTCTTTATAAAAAAGAGCTATTTTTGTTTTCTGTTGAGATGTTTTAAGAGTTAACATCCCTAGCATGCCATCTCCAAAATAAGCATCTTCACCCCAAGACTGTACAATCACTTGTAAAGATTGTTGAGGTTGACATGTAGCCTATTTCATTTTACTGAGTCACTTGACTGTCAGAAATGTAAGAAAGTACAAAACTATTCCTTCATAGAAGTACTTGAATACTTTACTTTTGTGCTTTCCTGTGCTTAAAATCACTACCTTCTTCAGAGTTGAATGTACCGTGTTTGTGCACATGGGCAAACTGTATCTGAATGACATGTTGAGTAAAGGTTATACTTTTACTCCAATTTTTTTTTTTTTACTTAACTTTGATTTTGATTAAAAACTTATATGGATAAGAGAGTTCTTTAAAAATACTACAGAGTTAATATGACACATCCTTAGTGTTTTCTCAGTTTTAAGTGGGACTGTGTGGAAAAACTGG